>JAODFY010269443.1:0-14818 GCA_027580055.1 Paracaudina chilensis | reverse complement strand
GCCACCAGTACCAATGTTGACACCGGCACTTATGCTGCCACCAACGCCAATGCTGCCACCAGTTACATTGCCGCGGCCACCAATGTTGCCGCCGCTGCTGCCAGTAATGCTACTGCTGCTATCGGTACCACTGCTACCATGGCTATCAACAATAATCGCCCGACGCTGTTTCTGTTGATAGCCAAGTACCAAGGAAGACGAATCGCTGCAACGACCTCTCTGTGGTTATAACAACAAAATATGACACTGTCGTAAGCTCTATGTTACCCTATCAATAGTATAGCCTACTCGTCATCGAAATGTAAAACAAAAACCACCATTAATTAAACGTAAAAATATCATATTCAACACATCTCAGCAATTCAGCATAAAGAAAATTATGAATTCGGTTTGTTTGTTTGTTCTTGCTTTTGAAATTATAATGGATCTGAAAATACTTCCAATACGTCCAATCCATAAGTTGCTCCGAAAATGCGAATTTGACACATTTTGGGTGCACATTCCGGTATGACGAAACGACATTTGCGAAATTACGAGCTAGAAAAAAAAACGGGGTATAGCTAGCTGCGGCGTCTACGAGTCTCGCGTGGTGCACCAAGTACACGTAAAGGTATTACATCATGATAATAGACAGCGTGACTATTAATCTAACAACCAGCAATCACATTCCACCGAGGAGGTCCCGGGGTTTTGGGGTCCTCAGGCAAGTTATTGAATAAACTTTATATTTTTGGGAACTTAACTGAAGCATCTGTGAGTTTTGCCAGACTGACAAAACCCACAAACAAAAATTCCTTCCTTTAAACTCAATAAAATCATTTATAAAAGTGTTTAAAACATGAAAATATTCACTAAAACTTTGATTTTTCTGAAAACGTATCCTTTCGAATGAGGGATGTTGAGGGATGTTGCGGCATATATTCTTGTCGCCGGCGACAAGAATATAAGCTGACGTCCACGGCACAGATTGTCGTCGGCGACAATAGGAGGGGTGGCCATACATGGCTGATAAATAAATTATCACTGACCTTCCTTTTATTGTCCTGTTGGCCACGTGATCCTGGTCCCTTACAGCGACAGAATCGAAGTTGTTGTTTTAGTTTGAGATTTTGATCTTCAATCTCCTGATAACTCCTGAGGAAGTAAAAAATATCATTGAATTTCAGTCTGAAATTAATGAATAATATAAAACGCAGTGGGAAATAATTCAAAGGAAAGGGGTGAAAAACGTACAAAATCCGTCTTTTAAAGGTTAACGTTCCTGGGATTGATATAAAGGCTTAGGTCCCTGGGATAGATATAAAGGCTAACGTCCCTGGGATGGATATAAAGGCTAAGGTCCCTGGGATGGACATAAAGCTAACGCCCCTTGGATGGATAAAAAGGATAGCGTCCCTGGGAGTGTAGCCTATCGGTAGAGTGTCCGACTGGCGTCCGTGATAGCATTCGGCTTGTGACCTCTCCGTCGAAGCTGTGCTGCAGTGCTTGATGGGGGATGTTAGCTTCAGGTTGTTCGGCACCGCTGTTGCACATTGTTGACGGACAAGTTGATTCCGCCAGACTTTGAGAAAGTTGTCAAAGTATGGGATAGGCCTACACTCGTGTTCGTTGGCTGGGGTCGTTTAATGGCAGTCTCGGGAGCAGGATGGGATCACGACTATCTCGTTATAATCTGATCACCTGGTCGTGGAGAGAAGGCTGTGGTATTCATGCACAATCAAATCTGGATTATATACGTAATACAGGGCCGTAGATGGGGACAAATGTCCTCCTCACACTTCATCTACAAAACTACTCGTTTGACAATGCTCGCTTACATAATTTGTCGCCCAAGAAATCCCGTAAAGTGTCTCGCCCTAAAAGTGAATGTCACAGACTTCGTCATGTAATTTGTGATTGGTCAAATGAAGCCCAGCAAATTGCTAGTATATTCAGGACAGGCGTTATTTACCTAGGCCTGATGGGTGTTACGATTAGCGATGTAGGGTATAGTAAATTTTTCACGTGATGGACTGTATGATTAAAACATCACATATGCAATTATCTTTGAATATATAACTGAATAGTTATTTATAATTATATCCATGCTCTTATGAAATACTACGGGAACATTGAACAAAACTTACTTTAGGAAAGAGCTAACGTCCAAGGCCAGTGTGTTAAACACTGAATCTATTTGTCTTCGAGTCTGGCGGTTTCTCGAATCTCGGGTAAGGTCCAATAAACCTGGATCAAAGAGAAATATATAACTGTTAGAAATTATTAATTTATAAAAAAAATATATTGATTAAAACTGGTTAATTTACAGACCATGCATACACATAGTGGTGTCCAATCGATTTCATACCTGTTACGGTGGTGTTAAAAGGATGATAGTTACATTTCCATATCAAAATAAAATTTCATCTCCTTATATAATATTCCTGTCTTTGTTGGCATAGCCTTTTTTTTCCTTCCATGAGGCCAATAAGTCAAATATAACTCTCCAACAGTTTTGCCCGCACTTGTCTCACGAGTGAGGCTATAGCTCGGGCCAGACCTGGCTCTTGATGCCCTAGCCTTTTAAAAGTGTTCCTCCCATCCGCCTATTAGTTTCCCTCTGATTGCGTAATCTTTGGGGTCTATCCGCCTGTGTACTGGGTATCGTTGAATACCAATAGAGAACAGCCGCGAGTGTCGATACAGAAAGCGGATGAAACGACGAACACACGCCGCATGAGCTATTGACCCCCGCCCCGCGTAGGGAAACAAGTTCGTACGCCTGTAAACGGGGGAGGCTACTGGTCCTATCTGATCCACGACTCTGATGACCCCGTCCTCCTCATCATCACAAGGTGCTTTGGATCTCGCGACGCGGACCTCTTTACAACGGAATGACGTCACGACCTGTGTTCTGCGCATGCCACTACTTCATCTTCTCGCTCTCGCCGAAATTTAACACCGGGTGTCTTTCACGTTGTGCCAAAACGACAATTTAGCGGTAACGTGTCATCAATTGTCGTACTTACATACTAGGCGCTCAATTGAGCTAGTCCAGTAATTAAATTCAGTAAGTTTGTTTTTTCATTTTCAGTTAAATTAGATGGTAAATTGTTTAATATTGCTGAAAATTGATGGAAAATATATTCGTCTTTATTTTGACTTGCTACAATCTACGGCTAATGTGAATGGACTACTAAATTTGACTAGACTAGTATTATACGCTAGCACTGCTGCTGATGTACGGTAGCCTAACGTTACACTGTACCTGATACAGCCTAGGCTAATAAATATATAGTAGGCCTAGGATAGGGGCATATAAAGTGAACCCCACTAGGACGGGGATGTCAGTGCGACGACGTACACTGTCAGTAAAATTCCCCGGTGCACTAGGCTCCGCCTCGTGAAATCTAAAGCTCCTGGCTTAACTTAGTTGGAATTGGGTCTTGACTATTAAGGAAAAGAGAGTAATTGCCAAACTTAACATGATTTAAGTTAAGAATCACTTACCTGCCAGACGAAGCAAATCAAAAGTAAGTTTTTGATTCATATTAACGATTTGACGAAAACACGTATATTTTCGAAAGCTTTCCAAATGTACGTTTGTAACGCTTGAAGCAAAACGCATATATAATACTTTTATCATTAACAACGTGTCAACAAAAGTATTGTTCCTGTATACATTATGTCATTATTTCGTCATATTGAATATTCTGCTTGCGGAAATTTCTGGAGCGCGCGTCTTACATGGAATGTGCGTACCATGAGATAAATACCATAGTAATATAATAATTGCGTACGATAAGATTTGTCGAAAGAGCAGCTGCGCCCATCTAGTCGTCAAAGTATCCGTGCGTGAGCATACGTTTAACAGTGACGTCATTGGCTCGGCTGTCGTTCTTGTGCCAACGCATTTCCTTACGCGTAACACGCATGCCGCGTACAGACGTAAACCAATCATCATGGATTGAGGCCTGAGAATTACCCTTCTTTCACCAAAAGGGGATTTTGCCATCGATTCCCTTATAGTTATGTCACTAAGTTATGAATAAAGCCGCCCTAATTCTTTCACATCGTGAATCGCCTTATTTGCGAAGATATTAGACCATAGGTGTATTGTATTTTGTCCCCGAACTTTTTGTAACTAAATATCACATATTCTCGCGTTCGGAAAACGTCGCGTTCTCGTGCGTCTCACGCTTCGGCATGTACATCATTACTGGGGTGAAACGCGCATGTAGCTAAGTGAAGTGCGCATGTCATTTTGTGCCCTAGAATTGAGGCAGTATAGCATAGTTCATTTATTTGCAAAGAATATCGGTAAGTTTTGTGGCAAATTATGAATCTTTTATATATTGTCACACTATATATTCATTACGATGTGGTAAAATGATGACATAATTGTTATTGCTTTAAGACTTTAAAAACAGATTAAGCGCGGTCCACACGACACATGCAATCATTATGACATGGGCTGAAATCAGAAACTAGAAAATACGATTGATGTATTTCAAAAATCCCTATTGATGAAGATTCTCAATATTAACTGGACTGACAAAGGGAGTATAGTGGCCTTTATCATAATACCAAACAGGTAAAATGGAGCACAACAGAACTTAATGAGATTACCAACTGAAACACCCGCCTAAAACACTAACAGAGAGTAACAGAAAAGTCAGAAGACCACCTGGGATAACTATACGCACATGGAAAAAATGGAAAATCAATTATACAGGGAATGGGAATAGAGACGAGGTCAATATTCGCGCTATGACATATGACCGAAATACCTGGAAAGCCTGTAACTGACGAAAGCAAACAGAAGATGGAGGGCTGATATCCAGCGCACGCGCTGTACTTGATCCAACACAGCTTGATCACTTTATTTAGAGGTTTTAGACGTTGCGTCACTAGTTTGGTTGGACCGACAAGTTGCTTCTACAGACGCGCGCATAGTATGCCTACTTAAAGCAATAATCAGGGTTTGAGCCTCTCTCACCAAAAGGAAATTTTGCCATTCGTTTCCCTTGTTAGTTATGATTACAAGATCCCTGGATCTTTCAAATCGCCCTATTTGCGAAGAAATTAGGTCATAACTGCATGAGTTTTGAATTTCGTCGCCGAACTTTTCGCAGAACTAGATATCACCTACTGAGGGGTATATACATTATTATTTTTTTTTAAAGAATATCGGTAAGTTTTGTTGCAAAATAGGAATCTTTCATACATTGTCAGACTATAATACACATTATAATGTGGTAAAGTGATGACAAATCATTACAAATAAACCCGATTGTTGCTTAAACCTATACAATTTGTGTGAAAGAACAGATACGTGCGATACTAAAATGTTGAGACGCACAGAGCTCACGAAGAGAAGTATAACATTAATTATTGTAACAATAGTAACCTGTACAATTGGGCTTCACGACAAGGAAAGAACATGAAATGAATGAACAAAAATAGGTAGCATTGACTGCTCGTCCACATGCCCTCCCCTCAAAAACACACGTGTTGTTGTACCATATCAGCGGTTCTATATCCGTATAACTCTACTTTGAAAAGTGTAATAACCGTTTCGACGATCTGGAAAATGTTATTTACCAAACGTTGGCCGGTGCGGACATAGGTTAAACATATACACAAAGTGAATATCACAGACCCATGTATAACAGCTAATGAGCAGATTGCCTATATGTTGGTCATGGCTACACACATGATCCGACACCCATATGTTCTTTGTTTGTTTTGCTTTTTGTTTGAAAAACTTTATTTCAACCAGAGATACAATGAATACAGTACTTTATCATGATATCATGTGAACATTAATACATATAACGGTAGAATTTATAATGAAAAAGTAAACTGAATGTAACTTTACAATAATGATAAATAGAACGGTTGAGGGGGAAACATAGAAGCAAGAAATAGCTTATACATGGCCCCCTGTAAAACGAGCGAAACACCACTGTTCGGACAAAATGTTCAAGACACCTCTAAGACAACAAAAGACAGTAAGCAAAACACAGGCAGTGTGCAAACTGCACAGCTATCCAGCTAGAATATTAGTCCCAGGTCCATCTAGGAGGGTGATAGATACAGTATGGGGACTGTCTTCTATATGACAATAGATTGGTCGAAACATAAGGGTGTCAGATCATGGATCTGGTGAAGCAGGCTTCATGAATATTAATCCAATTCTGGGGGTAATGAAAACTTGCTATTATACCAATTAGCACAGTAACTATTAATTTTTCAAAACCATCTGTAACTATCATTTTTTTTGTGAAACGAAATGTCTCCCACTGATACTTAGGGCCAATCATAGGAAATATGAATGTTTGGTTCAATCATTCTATATGTAATTGGTGTGTTTTTCTGTGGTTTGTGTTCAGTGTGTTTTTTATAACCATAATCTATGGCCAGTAGCTTCATCAGTGATTTTGAAATAAACATCTACTCGTATTACTTCAGCTAAAATGATAACATCGGCTTTTAGATTATCATAAGATACATCGCCAGAATCGTAGCGAAGTCAAAACATCAGCCGTCATCATTTCTGATCTCTAATTAGAAATAATTATTAGCCCAACCAATTGGTAAGAGAAATAAACGGCACAAAATGAGCCGCGAACAGTATATAAAAAAGAACAATATTTATATTTCATTTAATTAAAATATTTATTATTATTATTATTATTATTTCCTCTTCATAGAAGAGGTATGTACATGGTATTATATTTAAAGAATTTATTAATTAAATATTTAATTTTTAAATTCTTATATGAATTTTAATTACTATTAGTCAAATGTTAATCCTGAAAGGTAAGTCATATCACCATGTAATTTACGGTTACATGGCTTTTGGTATTTATTAAATATTATTTGCGATAATTGTTTTTATTATTCCTCTTTTTGAATAAATTTTTCGATCGCGTGGATGTTAATTCGACTGCTTGGGTCAGGGTCCAGTAAACCGCGCATGATTGTTTTAGCGTTGTTGGAGATGTTGCGATGCCAAATTAGAGAGCGCTTTTTCGCTCTCTCCAGGGAAGAGAAAGGAAGCGCTCCAAATAGCATGTAGTAATACATCACACCGACAGACCAGACCGTAGACTTGACCAAGTCGCACGCCCCGTTCAGTTTCTCTGGGGCGTGGTTCCACAATGGTGTGCCGCCAGGTCCGACTACACAGCACTTATCGTCGACAACTTTGTTGGCTAGTCCCAAGTCGATAGCTTTGAGTTGATCCTGGGAACAAATGAGTAAATTGTTCGGTTTGAGGTCGCCGTGTACCCAGCCACACCGATGGATCGCTACAACCATCGTCGCCAGTTGCTTCAGAAAGAAGAGGGCTTTGGTTTCAGTCAGCGGATTGTGTCGCTGGAGATACTTGTAGAAGGAGAGGCAGGCGGTCGGTTTCTCCATGACAAGAATAGATACGTCGTCAGCGCCCAGACGGCATTCACCGAAGCCGAGAAGGTTCACTACACTCGTCACGGTCTCCAGACGGACTAGAGCTGCAATCTCGACAGAGACACGCTGCGTGTACTCTGGAATGTTGATCCAAGAACTGACGGCACTGCACTTGGTGAACTTGATGGCAACATCCTGCGGAGATGGAAAACAAGAGGCTTGAACGATTACCGGCGATCCTATTAAATTACTGACTAAACAGTGAAGAAAAAACTACACTCAGTGGTTGAAGTCATATTGCAAAACCATTCTTGGTTATTGGGAAATCGAATTCTGAAATCAGTTCACATTGTCAAATTAAATAGGCATCTGGCAACATTTGTGACATCGCATTTGCGCATTGTATCCAAAACCTTGCTTTGGGATAACAAGGAACTTTTCAGCCAAGTGGGCTGATGACATCACATGTCGCCAGATGCTTTCAAATTAAAATTTAAAGTGAATTCAAAAATCAATATCTCAACAACCAAAAAAGTTATTGTAATGGGACTTTTACCATTGAGTGCAAAGTTTCCTCTCCTTATTTATCGAAAGTTTATTTTTTTCACTGGACTATTCTTTAAAGTGCAGATGTGTGTGTTGGTTGCTGAAAAATAAATATTCTGAACATGAAGAGATGACGCATTGAAACGCCGCATCTAGAGACTTGCAATATATGATATCACACAAGATTTATAATATATATCATATTTAAAATGAAGAAGAAATTACCCGACTAGCGACGCCATTGATCCCCAGTGATCTCCCGCTGTACACCAACCCAAAGCTTCCGTGTCCAAGCTGGTCGAGAAGCTCGTACCCACACCGTCGTAGTTCCAGCGTCGCCGCGGCCGCGACGTCGTCAGGGACGGCTACTTGGGAGCTACCGGAGCTGCTACTGCCGTACGATCCACTGCTACTACTGCTAACTGTACCAATGTTGCCACCAGTACCAATGTTTCCACCAGTACCAATTCTGCCACCAGTACCAATGCTGCCACCAGTTACATTGCCACGGGCACCGCTGCTACCAGTAGTGTTGCTATCGGTACCACTGCTGCCATTGCTGCTAGTAATAATCGCACGACGCTGTTTCTGTTGATAGCCAAGTTCCAAGGAAGACGATTTGCTGCAACGACCTCTCTGTGGTTATAAGAACAAAATATGATACAGTCGTAAGATTTATGTTATTATATCAATATAATTTTTATCAATATTATTTCCATTGAAAGGTAAAAAAAAACATAAAAACGTGAAAATATGATATTCTGGAAGTGGCCCCGAAAAGGCGAATTTGGCCGATTTTCGGCCGTTTCCAGACTGGACGAGGTATTTGTTGTGTCTCCTATAACGCTATTGTCTGCACACTCCGCTATGACGCAACAAAGATTGCAAAATTCCAGGCTCATTATGAGCTAGAAAAAGTTGTAGCTGCAGCATCTATACGAGGACTTCATGGAGGACATTAACGGGGTTAACAAGACATCTGGAAATAGTCTGTCCAATCTAAAAGTGGCCAGAAGAGGAGAATTTGGCCCATGCCGTTTTCGGATTGGACAAGGTATTTCAAGAGACGCTTTGTTCGCTATGACGCCATTTGGGGTCTTTTGTGTGCACATTCCGTCATGACGCAGCGACATTTGTGAAATTCCGGGCTCATTACGAGCTAGAAAAAACGGGGTATATCTGCAGCATGTACGAGTCACGTGTGGAGATAGGTACACCTAGTAGACGTAAAGGTACGATATCACCCATTTGACCACAGCTTGACTATAAATCTACAACCAGGAGCTCCCATGTTTGGGTCCTCAGGCAAGTTATTGAAGGAACTTCTTAGTTAACTAAACTGAAGCATCTGTGAGTTTTGCCAGACTGACAAACCCACCAAATATCCTCCATTTGAACTCCGGTAAGTGTTTAAAATATGAAATTCACTAAAGCTATGTTTTTGCAGAAAACGTACCCTTTTGAAATTGAGGGATGTTACGGCATATATTGTCGCCAGGCATATATTGTCGCCTGCGAAACGAATATATGCTGACGTCCACGGCACCTATTGTCGTCGGCACACATCGTCGCCGGCGACAACAGGAACGGTGGCCATGCATAGCTGATAATTAAATTACCACTGACCTTCCTTTTATTTTTTTGTTGGTCACGTGATCCTGGTCCCTTACAGCGACAGAATCGAAGCTGTTGTTTTAGTTTGAGATTTTGATCTTCAATCTCCTGATAACTCCTGATGAGGAGGAAAAAAATATCAATAATATAATATAATTGAATTTCAGCCTGACATGAATAACATAATTAAATTGATGAATTATATAGGCCGTTTCATGATTAAACGTATTATGAGGTCACATGTCGATTGAAAATAACGTTCACGCACATTGGCACCTTGTTATTGAACGTCGCGGCATATTGTACAGCTGGAAGACAAGGGGCTACTTATATTGTTGCTCAATCATGAGCTATTTATGTGGACCAGGGGCATTTTCCTTTTTCTATATATTTTTTGTATTAAATACAAAAGTTAATTATAAACCATTTAACCATTGCAACATAATCAATAGTAGTTGTAGTAGGAAGCGCCTAAATCCTGGTGGGCGGAATTCGTGACACCATCTAAGCGGAGTGCCACCACGGTGGGCGCGTAGCGTAGCAAGAAAATGTTGCTAAATATACCTCCTAGATCTCCGGAAATGACACTTTCCAGATCTTGCAAATTTTGGACTGTTTCCCCTCGTGATCCCTCTCCTGAAAATTTCTTGCGACTTGACTCTACACATATATACATTCGCGCGCACATTTTTGCCCTGATGACAATTGTTACCCCTGCTTGCCTCTCAAGCTGAAACTTTGTTGCGATACAGCCATATGACAAAATTGAATTGAATATTAATGCCGCGGGTGAATTTCACACTTTCAGCACACTTGTTCGAAAATTGTTGGGGGCATGGCAGAAAATGGGGGACAGGCTACCTCCCGTGGCTACGCCACTGCTTGTGCGAGTGGTCTTGGAATTTTTAGAATAATCATGACCTCCTATGCGATTAATGCTATATTTGTCATGTTTGGAAGTACATTTTTATGTAAAGGAATTTTCATTTTTGAGGTTAAAAACATTTTTACACCTAACCCCACCCCTACGAAAAAATCTAGCTCAAACGAATTTTCAGGCAAAATTTTTTTTCGGTCAAAATATGATTGGGAACGCAACCCCCACGACCCCCCCCCCACGTGACTGCGCCAATGATTTTTCTGAAAATTTCTAGTAATTCCTTCGCGTGTAATGTTCTGAATGATTACAACATCACACCAACAGAAAAAGTCATATTTATTTATATAACCATGTTTTTATGAAATACAACATGAACATTGAACAAAACTTACTTTAAGAAAGAGCTCACGTCCAAGGCCAGTGTGTTAAACACTGAATCTATTTGTCTTCGAGTCTGGCGATTTCTCGAATCTCGGGATAGGTCCAATAAACCTGGATCAAAGAGGTATATATAACTATTAAAAATTATTTATTAAAAAACAAAATTAAAGCTGGTTTACAGACCATACACATAGTGGTATCCATTCGACTTCATACCTGTTACGGTGGTGTTAAATGATGATAGTTATATTTCCATATAAAAAAAATCTCCTTAATATGCATAACCTTGTGGGGCATAACATATTTGTTCCTTTCATAAGGCCAATAAATCAAACAGTTTGGCAGCTTGTCCCGTGAGTGAGGCTACACCCCGGGGCCAGACATGGCTCTTAACGCCCTAGCCTTTTTAAAAGCTTTTCGGCGAACTTGGAAGTGTTCCTTCCGTCAGCCAATTATTTTCCCCTCTCATTGTGTCAGCTGTTCCCCTGCGTAGGGAAGCAATTTCGTCCGTATTTTGACCAAATTGCATTGCACGACTCTTATGACCCCGTCTTCCTAATCATAGTAAGGTGCTTTAGGTCCCGTACATACTAAACTAACTTTTTGAGCTAGTCCAATACCGGTAATTAAATTCAGCAAGTTTTTTTTTTTCAGTTAAAAGTAGATGGTAATTTTTTTAATATTGATGAAAATGGATGGGAGATATATTCTTCTTTATTTTGACCTGCTACAATCTACGGCCAATGTGAATGCATTACTCAATTTTTACTAGTATTAGTATAAGCCTATGTTAGCACTGCGGCTGACGTATGGAAACCTATAACGTTAGACTGTAGTACATGTTACAGCCTAGGCTATCAAATGAATAATAGTGTGTATAGTATCTAAAGTGAAACCCATGCTAGGATGGGAGAAAGTCAGAGTAACGACGTACATTATCAGTTAACTTCCCCGTCGCACTAGGCTCCGCGTCGTGAAATCTAAAGCACCCTAGCTTAACTTAGGTGGAATTGGGTCTTGACAAGTGAGGAAAGAGTGTAGTTGACAAATTTAACATGATATGAAGTTAATAATCACTTACCTGCCAGACGAAGCAAATCAAAAGTAAGTTTTTGATTCATATCAGTGATTTGACGAAAACACGTATATTTTCGAAAGCTTTCCAAATGTACGTTTGTAACGCTTGAAGCAAAACGCATAAGTAATACTTTTATCATAAGCAACGTGCTAACAAAAGTATTGTTCATGTAAAAATTAGGTCATTATTTCGTCATATTGAATATTCTGCGTGCAGAAATTTCTGGAGCGCGCGTCTTACATGGAATGTGCGTACCATGAGATAAGTACCATCGTACTATAATAATTGCGTACGATAGGATTTGTCGAAAGAGCAGCTGCGCGCATCTAGTCGTCAAATTATCCGTGTGTGAACATACGTTTTACAGTGACGTCATTTGCTGGGCTGTGTTCTTGTGTCAACGCATTTCCTACCGCGTAACACGCATGCCGCGTCCAGACTTTAAGCAATTATCATGGATTCAGGCCTAAGAATTACCCTTCTTTCACCAAAAGGGAATTTTGTCATTCGTTTCCCTTGATTAAAAGCCTCCTTCAATCTTTCACACCGTAAATCGCCTTATTTGCGAAGAAATTAGACCACAACTGTATTGTATTTTGTCGCCGAAATTTTTTGGAAATAAATATCACCTATTCTCGCGTTCTCGTGCGTCTCACGCTCCGGCATGTACAGCATTACTGGAGTGAAACGCGCATGTAGCTGAGTGAAGCGCGCATGTCATTTTGTGCTGGAGAATGGAGGCAGTATAACATAGGTCTTTTTTTTTTTTTCAAATATCGGTACGATTATATACATTATGATGTGGTGTAATGATGACAAAATTGTTCAAAATGAAAAGAATATTGATTTAAGACAAAGCTAAAGCGCGGCCCACACGGTCAAGTTTTGTTGGATCAAACCGCGTGTTCTTTAAAAAATGATTTAGTACGACACATGCAATTATTATGACATGGACTGATGTATTTCAAAGATTCCTATCATAATACCAAACAGGAAAATCGTGCACAACAACCATGGAAAGGAGATTGAGATGGTATGGGCACTTAATAAGGTTACCAACTTAAACACCCGCCAAAAACACTAACAGAGAGTAACAGAAAAGTCACAAGACCAGCTGGGACAACTATACGCACATGAGAAAATGGAAAATCAATTATACAAGGAATGGGAATAGAGACGAGGACTATATTCGCGCTATGATATATGACCGAAATACCTGGAAAGCCTCTAACTGACGAAAGCAAACAATATGGAGGGCTGATATCCAGCGCAAGCGCCGTGTTTGATCTATCACAGCTTGACCACGTGGACCGGCCTTGATTTAGAGGTTTTAGATGTAACGTCACTAGTTTGGTTTGACAGACAAGTTGCTTCTACAGACGCGCGCATAGTACATACTTAGTCTATACAATTTATGAGAAAGAGCCAGCTGCGTGCGATACTAAAATGTTAACGCGCGCAAAGGTTACGAAGAGTAGTATTACATAATTATTGCACCAATAGTAGCCTGTATATAATTGCGCTTCACGACAATGAAAGGCAGGAAATTATTGAACATGAAATGAATGAACCAAATGGAGAATGTTATACATTGGTTGATGCGGTCATAGTTTGAATCTGGAGAGGGTGCACACAGTCTTCAAATCCAAAATGGTGGACATTTGAACTGGTACTTGAGGGGAGAAAGATGGGACATGTACCACCTCCATGCCTAGTAGTGTCACAAATTCACATGCAGTCTTCCTATCACAATAGGGTTGTCGAAACATAAAGTTGTCAGATCATGGAACAGGCTTCATGAATATTAACCTAAGCCTGGGCGTAATAAAACGTTGCTATTATACGTAAGTAAGATTTTTTTTTCTTTTCAAAACCTGTAACTGTATCAATTTTTCAAAAAGCACCTGTATCAACGGTATCATTCCTTGCCAAATGAATTTATGCGGTCACGCAGCGTATGTGTGTATTTGTGTATGTGGATGTGACAGCGGTTTATAACCGCGTTATCTCAAGAACGCCAACTTCCACGAATCAGTGTCATACTTGGCATGAAGCTTCCTCACATGTGAGGTCAACAGAGGTCAAACAGTGAAAACCTTGTAAACGCAATAAATACATGTCATATTTGATCTGTATGTTGCCCATATGGAGTACAAGAAACCTGTTGTTTTTGTTTCAAGGTTATTTGAGGTCAACAGAGATCAAAGAGTGGAAATGCAAATGTCTACACATGAGGTTGCTAGTAAGTCGCTGATCTACTCATCCAGAGCAAAACTGTTGTGTCCTCGGGGAGGGGTCTAAGGAAATGGGTACCCTTTGTCCATTCTTTGATATAATTGCAAGGAATCACGACACACCTGTCTGTCTTCTTTCGAAACCATCTGTAACTGTACCAATATTTCTTCTTTGAGAAGCAATTTCTGCCAATGCTACTTAGGGCCTATCAGAGGAAATCTGCTTGGCTCAATCTTTATATGTGATTTATTTATAACTATAATATATGGCCAGTAGCTTCATGAGTAATAGGCATCTGGCAACATTTGTGACATCGCATTTGCACATAACAAGGAATTTTCCAGCCAAGTGGGCTGATGACATCACATGTCGCCAGATGCTTTCAAATTAAAATTTAAAGTGAATTCAAAAACCAATATCTCAACAACCAAAACAGTTATTGTAATGGGACTTTTACCATTGAGTGCAATGTTTCCTCTCCTTATTTATCGAAAGTTTATTTTTTCACTGGACTATTCTTTAAAGTGCAGATGTGTGTGTTGGTTGCTGAAAGATAAATATTCTGAACATGAAGAGATGTATGATATCACACAAGATTTATAATATATATCGTATTTAAAATGAAGAAGAAATTACCCGACTAGCGACGCCATTGATCCCCAGTGATCTCCCGCTGTACACCAACCCAA
>JAODFY010269332.1:0-14822 GCA_027580055.1 Paracaudina chilensis | reverse complement strand
TGACGGGCCTTCAACTTGCCGACGTCGGCTGAATGGGCCAATTAGATGAAGAGCCGAAAATCGAAATAGCCGATAACAGCCTGGCTCCCGTCCTTTCGCGGCTCCCGTCCTTTCGCAGCCGTAGCATCAAAACAGCAAAAATAAAACAGCAGAAATAATTCAATAACCAAATTTCTACATTGACTGTCTAAAAGTGAACATTATTTGGTACTATTACACACACTGCAGCAATGCAAAGTCAATGATTACATATTCATTGATGGGCGATCTTTGCATCAAAACAGAGCAAAAAATAATCAACATCCATATCTAAATTGCTTTAAGTGTGCACTCTAAAAGTCATCATTATTGGGTACTA
The DNA here is from genome assembly GCA_027580055.1 of Paracaudina chilensis. Taxonomy (NCBI): domain Eukaryota; kingdom Metazoa; phylum Echinodermata; class Holothuroidea; order Molpadida; family Caudinidae; genus Paracaudina; species Paracaudina chilensis. The sequence goes on along the minus strand of JAODFY010269332.1, from coordinate 14,464 downwards.
ACTATTACGCACACAGTGGTCAATGGGATTTTCAACAGGTTTGTATGGTAGCCCATAATTATTATTACTGTCTAATTAAGGCTAACGGTAGCCTATCGGTAGAGTGTCCGACTGGCGCTCGGGAGGTCCCGGGTTCAAATCTCGACCTCTTGTGACTTCTCCGTCGAAGCTGTGTTGCAGTTGTTGATGGGGACTGCCGCTTCAGGTTGTTTGACACGGCTGCTGCACAGTGGTAACGGACAAGTAGCTTCTATCTCCCCAGACTTTGAGAAAGTGGTCAAAGTATGGGGTACAATCACTTCCGTCGGATGGGGATGTTAAATTGCGGTCTCGGGAGCAGGATAGGATCACCCGTCTGTCTCGTTATCAACTGGCAGTATGGGTTATCTGTGCCATAGGGTCATTAATGAGTCCTTCATGACCCTTGATCTACTAAACATAACAGACATACCCTTCGGGCGTAGGAAATTGTGCCAACTGAAAATGTGTTGGGTCTTTATGGGTCTTCCCAGCGTAAAAAGACCTTATCTCCTTTCCGTTATGCTGGGTAGGAAGACAACCATTTTAGTCCTTACGTAACTTACAAAATACTAATATAAATCGTAACATAGGCCTACTCGAAAAAAAATAATTTGTTTGATATTAACAATGAATAAACCCTCAAAACAGTCATAACATCTTAACTCACCAGTGTAGTCTACATTTTGTTTTTATTACGTTCGGAAAACCGACATTATACATGCTAGGTGTGTGAACGTTTATTCTCACTTGGCAGGTAACCACATACTATCATTCCAATGCAGGAATCTTGAAACGGCTTATTGCATATACATGGATACACATACACATTTATCCCCTTCCTTTATGTCGTGTTGTGCAACAAGAGAGAAGTTTTCAGTGTTTGATATTACCAGGATTCGAACTTCATAGGAGCTTCTCAACATATATTGTAAACTCTTGGTCAGTCAGTTTGCTATCTGTAAATATTTGTGGACAATCAGGCCCATCACGTGTCAGCTGCGAACTGGCACAATGCATACGCAATATAGATACTTTAACTTCTCATTTCTTTTGTGCTGAACACCAAGCAGGAATGCAATAAGTTCGGTCAGAACTCGTTGGCGGCTGCCCAACAGAGACCCTAAACACTAGGCAGTCATTTTACTTCTCTGCCATATATATCTTACCTTTTTTATATTATATTTTATATGGTTTAACGCTGGGATGTCCTAGCACATTTCAATCGTGGCACCATTGCCTACTCAGGAGGGAATTACCTATAACGAAATACCCCACTTCTTTCCTTTATGTTCAAGCAGGACGGCTGTGTGTTCCATTTTAGAGTCTTGGCATGACTCGTCAGGGAACTCCTTACCTCTCGACTGCTAAATGGGCATTATAACCATTGTACCAAGCAATGCGTTATTTTAACGCCCTGAGACGTATATTTGTTTGGGTTACCACGTGTTAAAACGTGTACCACCTGAACACAGCCAAACCTCAGATTTTGAATGACATGCAACCAAAAACCAAATATGTAAGTTTGACTATATACCCGAAATAAACCTATTCAATAATAATAATAACTTAAAACAGTATTCTCATATTTCATCCCGGTATTTGTAAGGTCAAACCATTTTACACAACAAATAAAACCCAGACGCAAAGATTCGACGGGTCAAAAGTTGAAGTTATAAGCCGCTGCTGGTAATGTAATCTTTTTCGATTCCCCCGGGAGGGAATATGTATTCCAAAGTAAAAAGAACAAAAAAGGGAATAATTTTGGAAAGCATTTAACGAGTAAATACTTGAGATGGCAGTGGATCGGTTGTCCGACTGTGTGCTTCGTCAAAAACAAAAAAACAAAAACGTCCCAGATATTAAGGCCACGTTCCTCCGCGAAATGTAGTCCGTTTCGTAGAAAACGTTTCGTTGGGGCGTAGATAATTGTGCCGGTTGCGGCGTGCTGGATCTGCTGATATTTAAATTATATTAAATTGACATAATTATCGTTTTTTGTTATTAAAAGACAATGGGAGCTATCTTGTTATTTCAGGTTAACTTTGAAAAGGGTAAAAACCTCGCCATTCTGGCGCATTTTCAAAAATGACAAGATATTTCCAGACGGTTATCTGTATTATTCTCTGCAGTGAGTCCGCCTGTGAGCACGTGTGACGAAAAGGATGGAATCGGATCCTCTATCCATCCATGACATACAGCTATTAAATGTCAAGACACCACAGGAGTTCTTGGGGAACTCAAGATTTCTAGGATTTCTTCGCTCGTTTTGGAAACCAGTTCCAATTGTGATTATAGTGAAAGGGAAAATTGGATCACTAAGTGTAGAAGCTAGATGGATCAGTTTGAGAATCAGTTTGAAGATTTTCGTTAAATAAGGTTTTCCAATACATTGCTAACGGGGGAAGTCGGGATTGATCCAACATTCCTACATGAACGAAACGAAACGAAATGAACGGGAATATGATTTTTCTCGCCATTTCAGTAGGCATAGCCTAGTCCAATATCTTCTTAAATTGTTTTCTTTTAAACATTAATAAAAATAAAAAAAACACTCCAGTGGTAAAACAAACAATAGATATACATAACAAATAAAGACTTAAATTAACTATTTTAAAAGAAGAAACAGTACCGCTAGGCCTAAATCGTGAATGTTCAGTAATTTTACAGAAGATTCCCCTTTTGTATCGGCGTTTACAATAGGTGTAAATACTCACGACAAGCTTAAAATTCAAACATATTACTTCAACAGTCATTAATGTCTTAAATCGTCTACATAAAGTCGTTTCGTAATGGATACTTTAACTACCATCCTATTTATGCTATAAAGTGAATAAAAAATTATGGGGTAATACATTTCATGGGTGAAGAGCCCTGAGAGCAACTGCCGCACAGTGACGGACCAAAATAACCAAGGTAGGACAATAATTCCCCGGGTATATTGTGTCCCAGGACGGTTATAACTGTCCGAAAGACACATATCTCAGCAGGAAGATTAAAACTATAACACCGAAACATGTGAACTGCACTGACAAAAATCCTTCTGCTGAGACCGTGTCTGTAAGGTAGCGAGCACGAACGAGAATGGAGCTTTCCATGCTACCGCTCTCATGATATCGTCTGGGAATGTATGCCTGGGAACCCTGCTCAGGTCGACAATCCAGCGGGAGATTGTGTTCTTTGATCCTGGAGAGTTGGGTTGCATGGGTAAGAGGAATAGTTTCTGGTCCCATGGGTGCCATGGTTAAGGGCTCTTACTATTTGTCCTCCGCTATCGTGGAGACCGAGTTTAATCATGGTAGGTAGATATCTCTTGGTCGACTGGTTCTTGACCAGGATTTGTGGGACATGGAATAATATAACTCCTCTGGGTTCACACAAATCACATGAAACCTGGCTTCGTTGTCAATGCGTGTGAGCCGCTTCTCTTCCTGGTTGGACCGCTGCTAAATGTCTTGTGAGTCAATAGGTGTAATGGGGATATTGTCCATTGGTTCGTATGGTGATGCTGCAATACCCCCAGCACGTCATTGAATGACCATGATGGTACTTGTGCGACGGTTATATTATTTCCCAAATTCGAGCCTTCTGCGAACACATTGTGAACAGTCGTCATCGCCGAACTGCTTGCCTTCCTGGAATATGGGCATTAGGAAGTCTGACAATTCTCGGTTGCATCCATGGGACCGCAAGAGTGATTGTTTGCCCACTCGAAGAACCGCTCGAGTCGTGAATCGAATACTTTTCTTCTGGAGTGGGCTGCAGGTTCTGTAACTTTTTATGGAAGGCCGTCTGTCTGGAGGCATTACCTGATAGCTTCCATGCAGATAGATGAAGGCTGGACGTGTTTCTGTTCATGTTCGTCCATGGTTCTGGGTAAGCAGCTTGTCGATGACGGGGAACCTGAATGACCTGTTCGCTAATAAAACCAGCGGTGTGGGAACCATGTTTGGGTCGGCCAATATGGTGGTATGAGCAGCACCTCCTTTACCGTTCATCTCAGCGTCGTTAAAGCTCTGTGTATCAGACACATGTTGGGAAAACATACAATGAGCCCTGGAACGGTATCTATCTTATGGCCGGTGGAACCGCCGAAGCAAAAGGTAGAGAGCCTGGTGTTCTCTGTCGTCCCAAACAGGTCTACGTATGTTCTGCTCATGTAAGAGCTGGAACATATGGTCGGCCCAGGTCTATGCCACGTTTATCTGTAAGCCATTATAAGCCTTTCCTTTCATAACGGGCTCAGTGCTAGTCAATATCTATATTTTGATAAGACTTCGGCTTGTTCCCCATTGGATTTAACCTTTTTTACTGAGGAATAATACATTTGATGAAACACAAAAGATAAGACAAAAATACATATTTTTCTGTGTATGTCCATTCCATTTCTACTGTTATTCTCAAGTCATTCATCCAGCTACATGATGGATTTTAGTTTGCAATACATAATTCACTAACATTTCATTCAATGTTTCTTTCAAGCTCTTTGGGAATCTGTATTTGTTTTCTGTGGGGCATAATGTTCGTCTTATAGGGACAGGTATAAAATTACCTGTAGCCTACAGGAACCTTAAAAATTGCCACTCACAGGACACTTAAATTATTAGTCATAGGAAGCTCAAACATTACATTAACAGTTTTACAGTGAAGGATTTAATTTGTCAATTTTGACCAAAACATGTTTCCTGGTTATCCTTCGGGACTAATAATTTTTGGTTCTGACAATGAAAATACAATATCTAGATAGGTTGAATTTCATTAAAAAGGTCAATAAGATCACCATTTTATATCTAAATCATTTTGTGTAAAAAGTCCCAACGGGATAGGGACACCCCCTCCTGATATTTTCCCATACAAAAAACTTGCCTCTCTAAATTTCATTTGTTCCACCCCCAGAACTTCAGGTGTTGTGCCGACACTGCATGTAGGCATATTATCATTTATGGAGTCACATACATCAGCACTACACAGCTGCTACAATTACGCACACAATTAGGATGACTTTTCACATTCAGTCCATTTCTCTTAAACTTACAAACTTATAGTGTGTTAGGAAGAGCAAACACCAAATGTGAAAGTCGTTGATCTTGTGCCACACATAACCTGCACCGGTTTAGCAGTATAGAAGTTTGTGGAGGGGAGTACATTTTACAGCTCCCCTGGTGTTTGGCATTTTTAACAGGTTTCGAGAGCACATATTTATTGCTCTACGTGCCATCATTGTCAGTCACATTGTGTTAAGTAAATCTATTCCGAATTTGAACATGATCTGAACCTTGCAGCCTACTGCGTTAGACTTTGTTTTCATATTTTCAAGCAGTATTCTACAGAAATGTATATTAAAGGGGTTAACCAACAGAAACATCCCTACAACATGTAGCATAACATATTCAAATGTAAAATAATAATCAACCTAGTGCATCAAAATGATCAATCAAAATGTTTGGGTAAGCATGCATGTTAACTGAAAATTTCTCAAGAGAAAAAATACTTTGAAACATGACAAATATATCACCAAATCGCATCTGAGGTCATGATTATTATATATATTATAATAATCAATTATTATATATTTGGCAAAACATTCTTGCTATGATCCGCTTAGATCTTGTAGAGCACAGCCACCCTTCCCCATGAAATCATTGGCACCCCTCACACGGGACATAAATTACTTATATTCGTGGTAAAGTTACGTATGGGGGTAGCATGTAATATGCCGCGCATAGGCATAAACTACAGGGGAATGCACACACTGGCCCATGTATCGCCCGGTCTATTCAATAAAATCATTATAAATTAACTACAGTATATCAGTTCTTATACAGTTCTGCCTTCCTTGCCAAGAAATACCCGTAACAAATGTACTTAAACAAACCTACTGAAATGATGACACCATTTTGCGTCTAAACCCCTTTTCCAAAGGGGAGGGACACCCTCCACTTAGACCCCTTCTCCATGGTTTGCCCCCCCCCCCCATCAAACTTTCTGCTCCACCAGATTAAAAAGTCTAGTTACGCCACTGGATGTAATTAACAGTTCATTTAGCTGCGATAAACTGTAAGTGTAACGTTAGTGAAAACAAATGAAGCCTTAGTTGAGCTAGTTCTGCATGTAGCCTACTGCCTACTAGTATATATAAACCTGGATTATCGCCGATAAACCTGGTTTATCGACCGATAAATCTGGATTATCGCCGATAAATCTGGATTATCGCCGATAAATCTGGATTATCGCCGATAAACCTGGATTATCGCCGATAAACCTGGATTATCGTCGATAAACCTGGATTATCGAATAAAAAACGATTTTATCAAAACAATGTTGATAATCTTGGTTTTTCGGTAAAAAAACCTGGATTATCGGAGATAAACCTGGATTATCAAAGATAAACCTTGTTTTTCAATCGATAATCCAGGTTTATCAGCGATAATCTTGATTTATCGGCGATAATCCAGATTATCGAAAAAAAAAACTTGGAATATCAACTTAAAAGCCATTGTTACTGTTGAAAATCCAGGTTTATCAAATTGGATTCGACGGATTAACCTGGATTATCGACGGATAAACCTGGATTATCGACGGATAAACCTGGATTATCGACTGATAGACCCGGTTTTTCTATTTATTGGGCATTTGGCTCTCTTGTACAAATGCATCATGATAAATCTGGAGTGTTTTGTTCATGATGTTTTTTTTTTTAAATCTCTGTGCTAACCATAGCCGTTATTAAGACATACTTTTGGTTTGATTTACAGGAAAACCCGTACGTTATGCTGAGACAGACAGATGACGGTGTCCCCCTGGAGGGGAATGATCAGTATGAGGGCTTCTGTATCGATTTAATTCACAATATAGCCAAACTGGTTGGTTTCAATTACGAGATTCACATGGTAGCCGACGGAGAATACGGTATTGAGGTTCCAGAGACGGGGGAATGGAACGGAATGGTGGGAGAGTTGATGCGTGGGGTAAGGTCAAGCGTTATGTTTATATCCAAGCTTTTGCATCATCAGAACTCAAGTAACACTTGTTTGATAGTAATTGTTCATAATTTCAATTGTAATCCAAGGTTACATCAGCATTGCTACCTTGGCAATGCTACAACAAAAATGCTAAAACAGCAATGCTACAACAAAAATGCTAAAACAGCAATGCTACAATAACAATGCTACAACATCAATGCTACAACATCAATGCTACAACATCAATGCTATATGCAATGCAATATCGCTACAATAAATATTACAACCACAATGCTACGACAGCAATTATACATCAACAATGCTAAAACAGCAATACTACAAAATACTGTTACAACAAAAATGTTACCGCAGCAATGATCAAACAAAAAACAAAAATTGTACAACAACGATGTTACAACAACAATGCTACAATACCACTGTTACAACAATGCTACAACAACAATGCTACAACAGCAATGCTACCACGACAATGTTACAACAGAATGCTACAACAGCAGTGTTACAATAGCAATGCTATGTAAACAACAAAGTTACAACAGCAAAACTACAACACCAATGCTGCAACAACAATGTTACAATAACAATGTTACAACAATGCTACAACAGCAATGCTACAACAACAATGCTACAATAATGCTACAACAACGCTGTTATAACAACAATGCTACAACAGCAATGCTTCAACAACAATGCTACAACAGCAATGCTACAATAATGCTACAACAACGCTGTTATAACAACAATGCTACAACAGGAATGCTACTACAACAATTCTATGACCAACTTGTTGCTTTTGTTTCATATAATTTGAAACTGGGGTTGGGGCAATTTCTTCCCGTCCGATACAATTTAAAAAAGTATACGTTAATAAGGATAGTAAAATAATATTCACATCTGTTATGCAAATCGGTTTCTTTGTGGGTCATGGTTGTGTGAAGATCTATTGAAGGAACTAATTACAGTCCAAGTACAGGTTTGTCACTCGGGATACTGACTGCCCGTCGTTCTTGAACATCAAAAGAGGGCGCTTTCATATAGGTCCTAAACAGCGCTGTGCATCACTATCTGATGAGTCATCAGCGAAATAATTTGCGTACCGAACGAACTTGAGTGCACTCATCATACTAGTAGCAGTAGCTAGCATATGCTATAGAATGTTACAGTGTGGTTAGTCTTACTGAGTATTAGGCTAGTTAATCAAACAATATTATAGTTGATGGCAAAATTACCTTTCAATGAGATTTTCTTTTCTTCCATGAATATAAGACCTTCTGGTTATAAGCTCTTATTGCAATCTGGGCACTGTCTAGGATGAATACATCGAAACCAAAATTAACGCGGAAGGTAAACACTAACGTTAGCCTATATGACAACGCCCTCTGGTTGATATTCGGTCGGACGGACATCCCCATTGTGCAGCTGTAGAAAGTTTAATTGAAAAAGACTTGGTGTTTGAAAATAACAACCACTTGCTTTAAAATTTGAATTGAATGCTTTGGAAGAGGAACTTAGCTTCCTATTAACCGTGTGGAATACATATTTCAGCCACAACACAAATAAATAATGTTTTATTACACACCGCTGTGTCACTCAATGGTCTAATGGTTTTACGCGGTGTGTCAGGTTATAATATTGAACATTACAATGTAATGTGCATTGTCCGTGCGTGTAACCGTAACGTAATACATTACCATATATGAATCCATACTAGAGCGTGTACAATCTAACCCAAATGTAACCATAAGGTTTAATTAATCGGTTTACCCATGGCTGTTCCTTATTACATATTTCATGGTATAGTTTGCAAGAGTTTGTAAACGTCTTGTCCACCAGTGACACGACAGTGTGCAATTTAAGATATTGATGTTACTTTTCATGTTTCCAGGAAGCTGATTTAGCCGTGGCTCCGCTGACCATCAGCTTCGTCCGAGAAGAGGTCATCGATTTTTCCAAACCTTACATGTATCTCGGTATAACGATATTATACAGATTCCCAGAACCTCAAAATCCGGGAGTCTTCTCGTTTCTAAATCCGCTAGCATTTGACGTGTGGATGTACGTTGTAATGGCCTACCTTGCAGTCAGCGTAACCGTGTTCCTTCTTGCCAGGTTCAGCCCATACGAATGGTACAACTCTCATCCATGTAATCCCGAGTACGATCAAGTCGAAAACCAATTCAATCTCTTGAGCTGTATGTGGTTTGCATTCGGTGGCCTGATGCAACAGGGTTCCGAAATGAATCCGAAGGCCTTTTCTACTCGTGTTCTCAGCGGTTTCTGGTGGTTTTTCTCCTTGATTTTGGTATCGTCATATACTGCCAACTTGGCGGCGTTTTTAACTGTCGAGAGAATGGTATCGCCCATCCAAAATTCCGATGATCTTGTAAAACAGACGGTTATTCAGTACGGGACACGAAAAGGAGGCTCAACGGAAACATTTTTTAAGGTAAATTTTAATTGGTGAAATTCTTCATAAAGTTGGAAATGAAATTCCAACGCATGGGCGGAAATCCTTTTGCGGGTGGGGGATATATCCCCCCAAAAACAAGTGAAGTTAGCGCGTATTGCCGTCCAGTATTCAGTACGGGACACGAAAGGGAGGCTCAACGGAAAAATTTTATAAGGTAAATTAATTGGTGAAATTGAAGAAACATCAATCATCTTCATAATATTGGAAACGCATGGGCGAAAATCCCGTGGGGTGGGAGCTATATAAAAACAAGTGAAGTTAGCGCGTATTAACGTCTAGTATCACCAAGTCTTGGCGCATTCCAGACCTAAGCAAATTACAAATTTATGGAAGGACTCATTCGAGCGCGTCAAGGGAATCCGTATCCACATAAGTCATTTCTTCATGACCAAATATCGACGGCACCTGTTATAAAAAAAATAAAAATAATGCTAGCCAAGTAATTATCAAACAAACTGTTACTAAAATTGTTGAAACTGAGATATGGTTGGTTGAAAACATGCACGCCTAGTATTTCTCGAAAACTCGAAAAAAAAGTTTGCTCGAAAAAAATTCTCCAATCCAAGATGTGCCGATGGAAATGTTTCGGATGTGAGAGTATTTGTTTCGTTCGCCGTTATTAAAATATTTTAATTTAAATAATTACTTATATAAATCAAACTTTATGATGAAGAAAAAACACCTAGTGATGAAAATCCCATAGCAATAACATTTTCGGTTGATGAGATTTCACCTTTTAAACTCAGTTCACACTTTCAATTTAATTAAGAATCTGGCAACAGAGGTTGTTTCTTTATAACTTAATTGATTATTTTTTTCCTTGAAATTTATCTATGCAATACCTGTACAATACATTTTCACAAATATTACATTTTTCACCCCAAGTGAACTGATGACGTCATAAAATGTAGCATGATGCCCTAATTGAAATTTAAAATTTAAAGTGACTTCAAAATTCAAATCTCAACAACCAGAAATGATATTCTAATGGCGCTTTTTCCCATTCAGTATCTATCAGGTTGCCTTTCCAAAGCCTCTCCCTTTAACATTCATTAGCTTGAGTAATTAAGTAATCAATATCATACCTGTAAATGTTAGCATCACTACTTTTCTTTATATCGACCGATGTTGCTTTTTAAGAATGACGAGCACTTAGTAAATTATTTTTAGCACCAACCATGAAAAAAACATCACTAAAATAAATAAATTACAATGTACGTTATACGTTATACGTGGTATGTGCTATGCACTTTATCACGAAAAGGGTCTGGAAATACTTTGTCATTTCTGGAAATCGGCCCGAAAAGACGGATTTTGTACCTTTTTCAACACCTTTCCAGAAATGACAAAGTACGTCTCACATTGCGTTACGAGAAAATGTTGAAGATGAGGTTAGTTAGGTAGCACTCTCCGAAACAAAGTACTTCCCACTGCGTTACGAGAAACATGTTGAAGGTGAGGTTAGTTAGGTAGCACTTTCCGAAACAAAGTACTTCCCACTGCGTTACGAGAAGCATGTTGAAGGTGAGGTTAGTTAGGTAGCACTCTCCGAAACAAAGTACTTACCACTGCGTTACGAGAAACATGTTGAAGGTGAGGTTAGTTAGGTAGCACTCTCCGAAACAAAGTACTTACCACTGCGTTACGAGAAACTTGTTGAAGGTGAGATTAGGTAGGTAGCACTCTCCGAAACAAAGTACTTCCCACTGCGTTACGAGAAAAATGTTGAAGGTGAGGTTAGTTAGGTAGCACTCTCCGAAATCAACCATCAACAGGTACGGGTACTGCTTGAACGCATTTTCAGAAGCAAGCTTTCACAGTATTTTTTTTAATAAAATTTCTTTTGCAGCGGTCCGACATACCGACCTACAAGGCCATGTGGGAGTACATGAGTTCGCGTCCCGACGTTTTCTCTGATACATATAGAAGTGGTATTGAAAGAGTACTGAAGAATAAAGATTATGCCTTTCTTATGGAGTCCACCATGGCTGAATACGTCATTTCACAGCACTGTCGAAACCTTACCCAGATAGGAGGGCTTTTAAACTCACGAGGATATGGCATTGGTGTCCCAAGAGGTACGTGACACGTAAAGGGTTTTGTCATGTAGCTGTTTATATTATTTAAATAAACTTGTTCTTTATTAAGGACTAGAGATTGTCGTGGGAGCACTCAGATTAGACCTAGTGATCCATCTGATTGATGATAAACTGTTCGCTCTCACGAGGATATGGTATTAGTGTCCCAAGAGGTACGTGACACGTAAAGAGTTTTTGTCATGTAGCTGTTTATATTATTTAAATAAAACTGTTTTGTTATTAAGGACTACATATTGTCGTGGGAGAACTCAGATTAGACCTAGTGATCCATTCGAGGATAAACTGTTCGCTCTTATTCCTTGCGCTTCACAATGCTTCAAACTCGGTTGCCCCGCCATCGCCATCGGGGTCAAATTATAAACATTCTGTGCAACCGTCAACCTCCTATTTATAGCCTAACATATGTCAGGTACACATCACAACAAATAATTGTTCCATTGACTGAAACACCGAAACACCGTTGTATAGTATTTTGTATAGTATTTTGTATAGTATTTTATATCTTTTTTAAACAATCATCGCACATACAAATGACCATACCTTCAATCATCGTTTAGATCGATTCTAGGAAGAAAGTAATGTTTAGGATACTGTAACGCCCCACAAATCTGCGTTGGCGGACGCACATCGCTACCATTAATTGAATCGTAGATTTAAGGTTTTAAATCGCCTTTAATCCTCACCCTTTGCACAACATCTCTAGTAGTTCAATTTATAATCTAATCATCAATGTCTTTCATAGGATGATTTATCTTGCCGTGAAATTTATAATGAAAAAGATCTTACATTTATTGGGGACTACTTGCAGAGGGTTAAAATTGGGCCTAATCTCCTACTTCATCTCACATCTAAACTGTTCCATCTCACATCTGAATGAAATCAACCGCACGTTTTGTTTGAATTTGCTATACTCCAGGTTCCCATCTACGAGATGAAATAACGAGCGCCATTTTGCAACTTCAAGAGGATGACGTAATATTGACGATGAAGAACAATTGGTGGAAACAAGGGAAGTGCGTGAGAGATGATTCGAGTAAAGAGGATGCTAACGAGCTAGGGGTCGAAAACATAGGAGGAATATTTCTTGTTCTGGCTGCCGGATTGATTATAGGTATCATAGTTGCTATAGGGGAGTTTATATGGAAGTCAAAACAGAATGCAGAAATTGACAGGGTGAGATTCCAATATTTTTGCTTTTGACAAGTATGTTACGCTGGGGAAGACCTATAGCATGTTCATCTAACACGTAATTGATGAATCAAGTGAATTGATGAAGGCCATGAATTGGCCATGATCCAGTTTTTAGCCTCACGAATGCCAAGAGGAAGTTAGGCCAAGCAAACATTTTAGACTATTTTTTAAAAACATTGGCTCTTAAAAGGACTGTACCTCCTACCAACCCGATAAAGAATACAGAAGTATTGTAAAATATCATAAATATGACATACGTTTGTAACAGTGACGGCTTGAGCAATAAAGTAACTCATCAGTTAATAAGAAAAGACAATACAAAATGCCACGACCCATGCAAAGTAACCGCCATAAACAAGTGCCGTTAACTGTCTATTCAAACAAAGAACAAAATATCTCTAATAGCATCTTAATATTTGCTTAATTACCATACTACCAAATTAATGTAAAACTTGAAGAAAACATAGCGGCTTGCGTTATTGCACCTCGTTGCGGCATATATTGTCACATGTCATATATTATTGCCGGTGACAAGATATGGCCGACAATATATGCCGCAAGACTCCACTATTCCACTTGTTTAACCAACTGATAAAGTCAGTTGAATTTCACTGGCCAATGTAATTAAGTTCCTAATCCTAACGAATGTTCAGTTAATTTAGGGTTGTGTAATACGTTCATTGAAAAGTTGAACAATTGTGGACTTGTTGGCCTAATCTAACTATGAAATTGTATTGTAAAGTAGCACAACACACACTGTTTTTAATTTGGTCTCTGACTGATATAAAACAAAATCATGAGCAGGCTTTACGTCGCATGCAATCAGTTAAAATTGAAAAAAAAATACGTTCATTTTTCCAAACTCATTTGAAATTTGATGAATTTAGTTTTGACACTCTTTTTCTTCAGAAATCACTTTGCGCAGAGATGATGAATGGGCTACGTTTCGCCTGTAGATGCAACGGGAAGAGAAGGCCATCAATGTTTCCCGAAGCTAAATATCAACCGCCGTTTACAACTACTAATGGTCAGATCATGGCTCTATCAGACAACGTTCACATAAAGTGAGGGCGGTAATCATTTGACACGACGCTTGGATTATAATGAATCAACGTTCACGTGAAAGTTTACCCTAGAATGAATTACTGTGAAGGTGTAAGGTGCCACTTTTGGAAGACAGTATCATACCGAGGGAACGATGAATGCAGTACCAAACTTAACAGCTAGCGACAATATATTATTCATGAAACCTTCCCAAATACAGAGTTGGTTCTGAGTCTTGTCAGAAAAAAATACAATTTTAATTTTCGGCATAGCTTTCATAATTTTAAGTCCAGCATTTTGGTAATGCACCATAGAAGAGATTTTTTCTTTCATATTTTTGTTAAAGTAGTAATTGTATGTTGCCGATAACAAATAAGGACAAATTCTATGAAATCTCTTCATATTTAAAATTCAAAACTGCGTTGGGAATTTTTTTCGCGTACTTCTGACGACAGCATACAATGACCATACTTTTAAATGAAACACATGGAATAATGCAGTATCTCATCAGAGCATCTAACCACATGTTTTGTCATTTTGTATGCGATCACGTTGGCGTGTGTATGCGTGTGTATGTATGTATGTGTGTGACGCAAAGCTTGTAACCACGTTATCTCAGCAGTTCCAAGTTCGATTAATATCTTGCTTGGTACATATGT
>JAODFY010269221.1:0-14834 GCA_027580055.1 Paracaudina chilensis | reverse complement strand
AAGTCTGAGTACATCAATTAATTCATGCATGAAACACTAAGGAGTGAGTGTTTACAATTTGGAATTAGTACCACTTCAATGTTTATGTTTGGTAGTCATGACAATACTTGTTAGACCCCTCCATGAAGGTGTGAAGGTAAAACCACAGACTGGCAGGCAAGATGGCTGTACTAATCCTTGTTACCTGACTTAGTGCCTATAACTCGGGGATGGGGCTGTAATGGGTGTTAGAATAGCATGGTCCCTTACCCTTGTTCCCTTACCCTTGTTCCTGTTAATTTTCTTAATCTCTTGGGTAACGTGTGCCAAACGAAGACCCCTTAAGAATAAAATCAAGTTATTAATTATAGTTTGCACACAGAGCTGTTATAAAAATAATTTAAAACAATTTTTACATTGGACACACCACACAAAATAGTAGTTTAATAGTTTATGCTAATTCACATGCATATTTTCTTTCAGGTTTATTATACATTTTATATTTGATCTTGGAAAAGTCAGAATTTTATTTTCCTGAATGCATCAGAGACTATACTTGCCAAACAGTATCTTAATTTTGTTCAACTTCTAATGATGATTAATATATTAATACAAATATTATCAATGTTTGAGCTGCAAACTATGGCTTTTCCCATTGTGTATAGTTTTAATCATTCAGTTAATTCATCATGTAAAACAAAACAATTATATAGAGTCATTTTGCAGCATTCAGGCCAAAGTTCATCATGTAAAACAAATATATATAGTCATTTGCAGCATTCAGTCCAAAGTTCATCATGTAAAACGAATGTATATAGTCATTTGCTGCATTCAGTCCCAAGTTCATCATGTAAAACAAATATAGTCATTTTGCAGCATTAGGTCCAAAGTTCATCATGTAAAACAAATATATATATAGTCATTTTGCAGCATTCGGTCCAAAGTTCATCATGTAAAACAAATATATATATAGTCATTTTGCAGCATTCTGTCCAAAGTTCATCATGTAAAACAAATATATATAGTCATTTGCAGCATTCAGTCCCAAGTTCATCATGTAAAACAAATATATATATAGTCATTTTGCCCATCCCAACAAACACTCATCACCAAGAATTTTAATTTGAGAAACACATTTTGCGAATTTTTATTCAGCGACAAAATATTTGCCATAAACCTGTAACTCTAATTAATACACAGTAAATTTTGAAAACACATACAAACACAATCACATACAAACATATGCACATACAGACTCTTATGAAATACCAGGTTGAGCTAGAAGATTTTGTGTGGTCTGTCAATTTTTAGTCAAATTTAAATTCTGCATACCTTGAAATGGAAACAATTGCTGTTTAGTTAAAATTTAACTTTTTTGTCCCTTGTACACTACTCCATCCATATCATTGATTAACATTTTTTTTTTGACTTTTTACTCTTGATACTAATTTTAATTTAACATCTGAATGATTAAACCATTTTCATGTGAAAACTGTAAGGAAAACCTACAGTATATTCCTGTTGCATGAACATGTGTTGTAGCACAATGTTATATATGCATGTACCATTTGATAAAGAACAGCTGTCAATAGGCACTGAGTTTTTCCATTGTTGAAGCCAATGCATACTGGCACAAAAGCCATAGTGTTACTAGCTCTGTCACGTACATGTTTCGGGCAAAAAAAAATATTAAAAAAAACTGTATCTTGGCACTGTTAAAAGCAAAATATGTGCAAAAGCAGCACAACTGAGTCAATCGTTAAACAAACTTTCGGGGAACGCTTTTGTTGAAGATTTGAAAAAAAGAGGCCGTCAAACTCAATCTCCTTAAAAAATGCGGCAAAGAAAACATTTGCCTGCGAGGGGATTGGTTGGACAATAGGTAGAGAGGTTTGATTCCACAGTCTGCCGTTCCATGAAGCGCTTACCCCCTCGGATCAAAGGTCACCAAATTCTATGGTGTAGGGAAAATATTTCAATTAGGCCAGTGTTTGAAAAGTATGAGAAAAAAAAAATAGTTCTGCTTTAAGAGAGAACGAGAGAGGAAACAAAAAAAACGTAACCCTGGGCCGTTTTTGCAACATTGAAAGCAAATTGTACAGTATAAAATGAACACAAACTGGGATTTGTGAGTGTATACAAATATAGTGTATCTAAGGCTTGCTTTGCATTCTGGTAACTGCATGCTATTAAAACTATTAAAACAATTGACTTATTTACTGTATTTAAATCACGTACTTGCCCTCATATAACTTAATTACTGTATCTTATAAACCGTGATAGCATTCTGGCAATTAAATAAATCTATTAAGCGATTGACTCATTTTTATTGACTTAATTTACTATGTGTATTAATTATGCTTTACATCTAAAATATATATATATATATATATATAAAGGTCAAATATTAAAAAAAAAATAATAATAATAATAATAATAATAATGTATAATTATTAATTACATAGAGGAGCTCACTCAAGTCTTTGCTGCATAACATAAAGTTTATTGGACTTACATAAAAAAATTATTTTCATTTAGTAACAATTAACCAATTGATATATAGTGCCCCAGTCGTGCATATGAAAGTTTGGTTCAATGTGTGGCACCATAGCTTTAGCTGTTAAAATTAAATCTTGTTTAAAATCATCCATGAAGTCATTAACCGTTAGAGCTAGGCAGTTTCCATCTGACCACAGTTTATCCTTTAGGTAAACACACAGTCCTCTTGGGAGGTGTGAACTGCTGGCAAAACCAGTGAATGTTTAGAATTTTGAAGTAGTACCAGTTAAATTGTTATGTTTGGTAGTACTAGGTAGACCCCTCCATGAACATGTGAAGGCCAAACGATGACAGGCAATGCCACTGTACTAATCCTTGTTGTGTTCCCAGACTTATTGCCTGTAACTCAGGGATTGGTGATAGAAAAGCATGTTTACAAATGTTATGGGGAAGAAAAAATTGCAACAGGCAGTACCCCTTTTCCATTGCGTCTCATAATGTTGTATTAATTGTCACCTAAAACCACATACAGGAGTATACAGGTATATGGAATTAAAAAATGGAATTATAGCCCCACTTTGTAGCTTATAAACCCCTCTCAAATGCATTATATCCAAGTTTCCTCTGTCTATTTCAATTTTGCCGTTCGGCCACTTGAATTTATATTTTACATGGGGCAATATGTGGGTTGTTCTGTTATATTTTTATGGCCCAGCATATGCATGCAATGTACGGCATCCCCAATTTTCAACTTGGGGGCAAATGTATCGCAAGGGCAAAATTCTTTGCGCTATGTATATATATATATATGTGTATATATGTGTGTATATATATATATATATATATGTGTGTATATATATTTATGTATATATATATATATATATATATATTAATGTTGGTTGTGAAAAATGTAAGCATTTCATTTGTAATAAATGGTGATACGCTTGCATTATTATATTACCCAGAGCATATTGTACTATATGGAGTAACATGTATCTATTATTCATATATATGCATACTGTAATGGAGTTTATGCATGTACTATTTGATGCATTAATATCAAGGTAACATAAATCTATTTGTAATTAAGTTGCCAGTTATTACCCTAAAGTATTTTATTAAATTATCAAAACTTGATCTTTATCTATTTTTTAACCATATTCCTGTATAAAGGGAAGATTTGTGATAACATCTTGAAACTCTATAGATTATTGTAGATGCTGCAGCATGCGATGGGTGTAGTGTAAAGACCGTGAGTGCAAATGCCACGCATCTCATTAAATCATGTTTCAGTATCGGTTGAACTTGGAGAGGGTTCAAAACATATTTATTCTTTACCGACTGTTGTGAATGAAAACTATGAGCTAAGATTTCAAAATGATGCATATTTTTTTTTTTTGGCTTGTGGGAAATGTATCTAAAACTCCCAGACTTGTAAATTAAACAAAGTAACACTAAATACTTGAGGTGTTTATTATTGGCATTTATATATACAGTAGTTGATTCAAAATAAATGGAGGATTTGAATCAAGGCCAATGGAAAAAGTTTTGCATTTATAAACCGTATCCTTTATTAAGGTATACAATTCTACAATCCTCGACAAAAATAATTGGACCAAACCAAATATAGGCTTTAATCAGCCAATTCCCCAATTCAATTTTGTAGCAAAATGCATTCAGAACTTGCAACGTTGATACGGGGGGTTTGTCCAGTGTATTTTCGTCAAGGATTGTAGCCTCAAAGAGAATTTTCCTGACCCCTCCCCATGGAATTTGTGATTGTTCAAAGCCCCCCCCCCCCCAGCTCATTTACGTAGCAACAAATGGGCTCACCGGATTCCTAGCTTTATTATGTGGGGTGAGAGTTTTTTGCCTTTACACTCTGGACTTTACACATGCACTATCAGAAGAAAACAACTTATTTTTATTCTTTCTTCAAATACCATCTTGAATTATTTTATTTTGGTGATGAATGAGTTAAAAAATGTATTAGCTGATTTCACATAACATTCGAAGCTCATCTTTATCCTTCATTTATAACAATGTCCTATCTGATGTTGAACAAATTTAAACCACAAAATATTTTAAAAAACAATTTTTGGTGTTTTATCAGTACATCGTTGATCACATTTTCACACCACTTTCTAAGGTCATTTCTATCATTCATTTATAAAACAATGTATTGGATGTAAAGAAATGAAAATTCACAAAATATTTTTTTTTAAATAATTTTTGGTGTTTTATCAGTAAAACTTTGATCACTAGTTCACCCCACATTTTCTAAGCTCTCTATCAATCATTTATAACAATGTATCGGATGTGAACAGATGAAAAATCACAAAATATTTTTTTAAATAATTTTGGTGTTTTATCAGTTCACACCACATTCTAAATGCATCTCCTATCATCCAACAATGTATCGGATTTGAAAAAATTGAAAATGACACAAAATATTTCATTTTGATGTTGTTTATATCAGTAAAAATTTGATCACTGATTTTACCCCACATTCCAAACCCATATCCTCTCATCCATAACACAATGTATCAGATAAATAAAAAATTACAATAATGTTATGGGGGTGAGGGTTGTATACCTATTACGGAAGTTTTAACAATTTTCCAAGGGATAAAATATAAATTACCAGCAAAAAATGTTGGCAACAAATTCTTCAAAACAGCAAATATTTTGATGAAAAATCCATCGCAAAGTTTGTATAAAAGATGTTTTTTAACTACGGTCGAAATAAAAAATTAAAAAGTGCAGCAGCGTTTTGAACTTTCAGATCAAATTTTCTCCAGCACGATTTTTTTTTTTTTTTAATTGGCCAACACTTCTAAATAACTTTCTTTGGCTAACTTCAGGCGTTGCTCAACTTCTTGTATGTCTTAACTTTGTAATCGGTGTCGTTCAACTTATTAGCATAATCTGGTAATGTACTCGTATTTGTTTACAATCTATTTTCCAAAGCAAGTTAAGATTTATTTTCTTTTAATTTATTCAAGTTAGATTAGATTATAATCTTACCTGTTCTTATATGTGTAAACTTACATCCCCCCAAAGAGTTTATGCGATTTAATTGATCAAAAACGAAACGAGGATTAATTATAAATAAATAAATACATTGAAAAAAAAAATTGAGAGATTTCACCTGAGATTACAAACTTCACAAGAATTTGGACTTTTCTGTTATTGGATTATTTTATTTAAAGTAATCTCAAAATGATCTATGATCAGGTTTCTTGTATATTCTTCTTTCTGTTTTTCAAACTTTTTACACTCCTCCGTATTCACTGTCTCTCTCTCTTTCTCTCAGAAAACGTCGAGATATTCATGAAGAAGAGTTTAGTTTTACAATATTTAATTTCAAGTTATGGATTTCTGTCAAAATATCGCATTACCATCACAAGGCGTTATGTTTTCTCGGTGGGGTCACACCAGTTATCTAATTTGTTGAAGTTATCTTAACCAACGTTCATTAAATTATCTCGATTTATTTTTTAATGCGAAACAAAAAAAAGTACCATGTGTAAGGGGGGGAAGGGAATACCAAAATTGTCCAAAAGGAAGGAAATTATACACACATCATAATTAATATATAAGGTCAATGCACTTCAAATAATTTATAATTTATACAGGTTTATGTTTTGTTAACTATAGTAATATCGCTTCTCATGACTGCTATATAGCAGAGCTGGAAGACTCGAGTCCGGACTCTGGTCCACTTATTTCTGGACACAGACTCTGACCCCCTGGACTCGAACACGGACCATATCCTTGTGATCTTACTCCTTACATAGCTTCTTCACACCTAGATTGTTCACACCCACAAACATACCGTGGTTATCTTACTCCTTACACAGCTTGTTCACACCCACAAACAAACCGCGGTTATCTTACTCCTGACACAACTTGTTCACACCCACAAACATACTGTGGTTATTTTAATCCGTACACAGCTTGTTTACACCCACAAACAAACCGTGGTTATCTTACTCCTGACACAGCTTGTTCACACCCACAAACAAACTGTGGTTATCTTACTCCAGACACAGCTTAATGTCCACATGCACAAACAAACCGTGGTCATCTTACTCCTTACCCAGCTTGTTCACATGCACAAACATACCATGGTATAATATCTATCTGCCTTATACATAGCTTGTCCACACCTATGAAATGCTCCCTGGTGATTGTCAATTTGTCTCACACTATATTAATCTTATAATGCTCAATGAGGCATGTAATCTGGAGTTGTGTTAGATGTTGAAGTAATTGGGTGGATTTTGTAACCCATCTTCCAGCAACACAGCATGAATCTGAAAATTGTGACCTTGATTCCCTATCCCCATCATCATCATCAGTGTGTGTAGCTATATAGAAAGTTAAGTGAAGGCTAAATCCAACCAAGTACTGGCTATAATTCCATGGGTGGATGGACAATGGCGAGCCCGCTCATGTACATATAATATTTTAATTCATATACATGTATGCATACATAAAGTACATAGCACTTGTATTGTTAACCTAGATGTAACAGTAAAACAGAATAAATAAATATAATTTTGCCAATTCTAGCTGTTGTACACTTACCTACTTGTGAGTGCAGTTTGACAAGTGCTAGTGACGGTTATCCCCCGACCGGCTGGCTGGCCGGCAACCAGCGTAGGTACAACACTGCATGAGCACCATTATTGTCACCCTTTGATTTGAATTATGTATGAGAGAGACGATGTAATTCTAATTAAGAGTGAAAGATGAAACTGACTAGAACAGCTGATTGCAGGACCTATTTTGAAACATGCTTTCTTAATTAATCTAGTATTCTAATCTAGAAACAGAAAAGTTTTTGGTGTCACCGGAAACTCTAGTGAATTCGCTACTTGCAATCCCACCTTTAAATACACACAATTTTTTTTTTTTTTTTTTTTAATTATGCCAAAAATATTTTAAAAAATTGTAGCAACTAACTAATAATATCTTCCCTCATATAACCGATATATTACCTACACATTTACCTACATTTACCTACATAAGAATTTATCTACCTTATTATATATTATCAGGATTTAGCATCTGGCGAGTTCTTTAAAACAACAATATAACCATGCAGATAGTTTAATAACAGTGTGTTTTAAAAGAAGCTTTTTTGGTTACATTGAATCTGTTGAACTATTAAATTTAAGGGATGTTTTCAATTAGAAAAGAAAAACAACAGACTTGACCTGGTTTGGCCATTTAATTCTGAAATATGTGTGTCCAAATCTGATTGAGTCATAATAAAACGATGACCCTGCAGTGAATGAATCATGTATTCATCCACTTTGGATGATACAAAGTCCCTGCTGTTTGAACCCTTGAGGAGTACATTGCATGCTATGTTATAATGTCATGACCCCACCCCCATTAAGAAAACACTTAGGAGGGGGAAGTGAATATTGTTTTAATATTGTTTTACCTGTTAATAACATTTTAGTGCCACATGAATAATTTGGTTTTTAGTTATAGTGCATAATTACCTCAAAAAAACCACTTTGCATATTACCATGAAGTAGCATCTGGCAGAACTAATTTTGCTCACTAGTGATTGCACTTCCTTTGATTGCCAACCCAAGTCGTTGGTTTTGTGATTTATGTGGGGTGGGGGTTTCTCTTGTAATAAATAAGGAAAGATGACAACAACTATGTTTGTGAAAGGATAATCTTAGTTGACCCTTGACAGCTGAATATGATCAAATCACATCCTTATTTGTAATTTACAATGAAAAAGTATTAAAATGGAACTTAAGCAAGCACATGCTTGAAACATGAATGCTGCATGCTTCATAAAAAGAAAGGACAGAGTTTATAGACTGAGTCTTTCCAGAGGCATTTGTATCATAGTATAGTGGATTATCACATCAGTGTCAAAGCCGATGTCACTTTCAGTATACTGTGCGTTTGAAAGCTTATTGTTTGCAACAGTCCAACATTTATGCTTCCCAATGTCTTTCCGGGATACCCTAGTGTAAAGCTCAGCATTACACATTTTGGTTATATGATATCTGAAGAATTAATTATGCAAACAGAAACTCTCATATCAGGTGGGATCTGTTTATCACACTCAAATTATTATTATTTTTTTTAAATTTCGACACTGCAAGCGTTCATTCTGGCATCGGTGGTTATTACAAACCTCCCGGAATAAGAGGTTAGTATGATACTTGCTTTTGAAGGGGTAAATTGAAATATGACCCACTCTCTCTGCCTATAGCTCCCTCGACTAGCTCTCAATTATAAATGTACACAGGAGAATGAAGAGGGGAGAAAAAAATAAAAAGAGTGTATAATACGGTGACAAACGTGGCCTTGAGATGCTTCGGTAAGACAAGAACACCCAGAGGAGTCTCCACTGATTTGAAGAAGAAATAATTATGTGGAAGGGTAGGATCGAGTCTTCTGGTTTAGCAATTATTAGTAGAGGACAAACCAAAATTTTCAACTTGTGTGAACTTGGACCTGGTTTTGATATATAACAACCGTTTGACAGTTCTGTCGCTGAGAAATGCGTATGAATTACACTATATGTTAATTGCCATAATGGTGCTGTAATGGTCTCAGAGTTGGAGCAGAAAAAGAGGACCATGACATTTTTGCTGTTCTTTTAGTCCATAGCTCATCATAAAAAAAAAAATTGGGGGGGGGGGACTTTGTTTATCACCATTTTTAGCATTGTTTAAAAAATATATATATATAACAAATCAAATATACCACTGCATGGTTCCCCCTGCAGCACACAGTTTATGGTATATGTCGCACTCATTTCCATCGTCCAATGAATAAAGATTTCCGGAAAGACAAGTCTAACAGCTAGGCCATTTATGTCATTTTCGAATAAAAATTAGGAAGGAAGCATAATTATTGACCCACTCGGACAAGTAGTGCGTATTGGGAAATTTAATTATGATCATTTGACAATAGTCTGAATTTGACATAATTAAGGAATAGTCTGAATTTGACATTAATTGAGGCATATATATATTCATGTTTATTTTAATTTTTTTTTTGCTTGAAGCAAATGATAAAATTTAAATAAACAGATATAACAATATATTGTAATGCAAGAATTAGTGAAAGGTATTGTGAAAGGTGAAAGTGTATTAACTAAAAACCTTTAGGGCTTGTGTGCACTCCCTGTATACAAATGAACTCAAGAGATGAGTTACATAATTAAGTAGGCCCTAGATTTTTTTTTTTTTTTAAACTGGACAGCAGTTCAGGGATTAACCCAACTGTATGCTAAGACCTTGCATTCTTCCACATGGTCTTTAGCAGTTCAGTGATTAACCCAACTGTATGCTAAGACCTTGCATTCGTCCACATGGTCTTCAGCAGTTCAGGGATTAACCCAACTGTATGGTCTACAGTGCAAAAGTAAAGTAAAATGGTCATTCTCGCCATTGTTTGTCAACAAAAGGCAGGCAACAAGTGCTTTTGGGTTGTTCAGATCATATTAATGGAATTTTAAACAGAACTTTATACTCTCATTCAAAGTGTAAAAGCATTAAATTAAACCAAAAATATAGATCTACCAATTTTTTGTGTGGAAAATAAACAAAAACAAGAAGTCAGAAACATGTGGGTGTTAACAAAAATAAATACAAATGCCACCTGATCTACTGTCGCGATAATCCAATCTGATCAGGTGATATCATTAGCCAGGTCACTGTGGTATTAATCTTTAAACAAATTAAAACATTGTTTTCATTAAATCTCACCTCTCTCTGCACTCTCCTAATTCTAGCTGTCAGCTATGAGAGCGAAATCTGAATCCCTTAAAAAAAAAAGATATTGCTTTTAGTGAAACAAATTTTGCCCTCTTATCTCAGTTCCCCTGAGGAGTCTTGATGCAAAAATTTTTGTTTTGCCCTTGGGGACTTGAAAGTGACCTTGGATATATGATCTAACTCCATCATATCCACTGTGATTGGAGCTCTAGGAAGTTAACCACCTCCAATCCTTTCCCAGTGGCCTTACATACCCTACAGGCTCTCTTTAAAAAATAACAGAAATTAGCATTTTTTTATCTTTCACTCAAGGAATCGTAGGGTCAATAACCTCAATTTAGCCTTCAGAAGACCAAGTCCACTTGGAATGTACTTTTAATTTGAATTGGTAGACCAACTGTTTTTCAGTGCCTTTTTTAAAAATAAAATAAAAAACTCTAATAAGTTTCTTAAAGTGACACATGTTTCAGTCGCTACGGCAAAGTTTTAAATGCCTTTGATTAAATCTTTAGGAAGGTTGCTAACAATTCTTAAAGTGACATATTAAATATTTGTTGGTAGATTTTTTCCTTTTGATTATTTTAATGCAAAATGAAAAACATTATTTTCCTTCATTTATTTTATATAAATTATATAGTCTATAGAATTTTTTTTAAAAACATATTAGTGATGACTTCTGTTTGTAAATTGTTTTTTTTTTCATTCATTTCGACACAACTTTCTTTTTGGGAGTTATTCTTGGTAAGATATTATAAATAGAATGAATGCTAACCTAAAAAAAATATATTGGCAAAAATTGATTTTGTGTTTATTGGAGAAAAAAAAAATTAAAAAGCATAAAGATGATTGATTGATATTTTTTAACAAAAACCATGCCCATGTATGGAACAAAGCCAAAGAGAAAGAGGGGAAATTATATGAATTGAAATTGTGAACGGTTGGCAAACGGTTGACAAAAAGATCTATATTTTCTTCAGTTAATCATCACATGACGTATCTTAACAATGCAAAAGTGTTTGATTTGTGGGTAAATATATTGCCAAGTTCTCATTTGCAAACTATTAACTGTTCATTCAAACCATTTAACAATATATAAAATAGAATTTGTATCTTAGAAAAATCGATAATCTCTGTGAACATGGAAAATATTATTATTCTAATATTTTTTTAAATCTTTTTTCCAAAACATACACACAAGCTTCACTTCAGATTGGTATTTTTTTTCTTCAAATTTTGTCCCTCCCAAACTGGACATAGTATATGTTCCTTTAATGTGTGTAATACACATTGGCAGTATTATGTAAAACCAAGTAATGTCAATTAAGTTTTGTGATGGTTTCAGTGTCTTATATGTGATTCACAGCCAGATTGCAGTCATTGGCTAATTCCTCGGATCTCGTTTCCAGAGGTTATACTTTCCCCCCAGGGTAATAAGAGACTGGACTGACCCTCCTGTCCAAGTTCATTTAGGTTGTAAGTGAGACATGGTGACCTCAGCAATGAAGATGATCATGAGTTGTTAATCAAAGCCTGCCTGCTTCCAACGTTAGCAATTACAGGCAGTTACTTAGGAACCAAATCAGTGAACCAGTCCCCGAGGATTAATTTGCCTTGAAAATTAAAAACAAAACTTGTTTCAGCCACCAGAGAGAGAGATGGATGAAGGCATAAGTTTTATTTGGAAATACTTGTACTTTTCTGCTATCGACCGGCCACACCGACGACCATAAAAGAAAGAAGCACCTATTTGCTGATAATTTTCTATATCGGGATTTTTCTAGACCGGGAAAACTCTACGGTTGATACGACGGACATAACATATTTTTCTTTTCGAGTCAGTCGGTATAATTACAGACATGACGGGACAAGTGATCAGGCGCACTATATGTTTGTCGGAGAATACAAGGATTTCAGGTATTTTTTTTTCTATTTTTTTTTTTTTTAAATAGTCTGCATGAAAATAAGGGAGAAAATTTTATGGGCAGTAATGGTCGCATATGGACAGAAAAGCTTACAAAATCATTTTTCCTGGTTTTCGTGTTAATTTATTCCAAAAATTATTTAAAGATTCAAGAGTATGTTGCTACGTTTGTCATGTTTTCTGAAACAAGACAATACTGATTCATCTACATATATTACAGAGCCTGCAAATACATCAACAAAATTTCTACGCTACAATAACCTCTTTTGTAATGAGGCATAACAAAACTTCTTTATTTATATACCCGCAATGTACATGTGGGATGTTTTTGATGAAAGTTTGGTTATATTTTGCATTGGTCAATCTACAGTATGATTTTTGTGTGATGGTTTTGTTTTCTCTATTTTAGTTATAATTAAGGCCTTTTAAGGGCAATTTCTACAAATTAATGCAATATTATATATGCATTATTTAAACAAATGATAAGCTCTGACAAAATAGCCAATGCTTCTGCAAATGATCCTGGTCTTGGAGAAAAAAAAATAAGGACAGGGTGACCACTTCTGTGTTAAAGAAATTGCCAGATGCTAGTTCATGGTATCAGGGGACAATGCTTGTTTGATGAGGTTCCGTTACCCAAACTCGGTGAGTTCATCAAATAATACAATATCATGTGTAAACCTGTTACAAAACAAAAACAAAATCAATCCAATGTTATTTGCAATAACATCTTTTAGTTAATTTGCAATATGCAAAATGTGCCGTATAAAGCCAGCTATGCTGGTTTCAATGCTAGCTTGCATTCATTCATATAAATCCATAAATGATCATCCCAAGCAATTACCACATGCATCATTGGGTTGTTGCAGCCCTCTCCTACCACTCGCTCCTTGAATAACTTTAATCGTTTCATCCACGTACAGTTTACTCAAGTTCAGGCTCGCCAAGCATTTCCCAACCCTTCTCCTACACGTTGAGGAGTACCGGAATTGTAGTGCTCCCCCTCTGAGTCCGCTTTCACACTCCCTAAATCATGTCGACACCATTTTAAATCACGCCGTCGCACATTTGCCCGGGCTTAATATTGCTGTTTGACATTGCTATGGCATGCAGTTCCACTTTTGACAATAAGTTATGTCTTCAATTTAAATTTTAAAATCATTATAGAGTTTATTCAATCACCTCCACAGAAGTAGGGTACCGCTGGTCATTGAAATGTCAGCACTAGACAGTAATGAAACTAGGGCTCCTTGCAAGCCTCAGTCAAGACTATATTTTAAAGACTTGTGTGTCGTTGTATGTCACAAAATGAGTTTGTACTGTATATCGTTATGACAATAAATCAAATCGTCATTTTTTTTTCTCTCTCCATCCTTACATCAAATATGCACCCCGCTCTCCCCGCGAGTCTTTATTTCCAAAGTGTGTCGTGATTACCTTTACTCTTTGCCCTGTTTTCCTCTCGCGCATTCGGCAACGGTTTCTGGTACAAAGTAAACACAATGTGCATACAGTCGGAACGTAAATGTTTGCTCAACATTGCTGCTGCCTGGGTCGGTTGTCTTCCATTCCCCAACGATGGTCGCAAGGTTTGGATTCACGTCGCCGTGAATGTTGCATCTCAGTGTGGGGAAAGCCCTCGGGAAGGCTTTAATTGCTAACGGTTCCCTTTCGTTATGTTAAGGAGAGAGGCAAACGGCTCGGCTAGGTTTCCTCAATTTGCTTAAGTTTCCTCACGATGGTAAGAAGTTGGGCTGCCGAGAAATGTGAGTAGTGTTATTGTAAGACCCCTTGTGCATCTTAATGGTGTACGGTACGTTGCACATTGATGTATAGTCGTTCAGTAGTTTGGCTTTTAATTTGTTATGCCCAAGTGTGTAGAATTCTAGAGTGTTTTTGCTACTGCAATACTGTAGACGGAGGGTCTGAGATGTGCATTAAGTGTTGTTAGTGTAGGAATAAATGGAGTAGTTTGAAGTGTTGTGATAGAATAAAAAACAATGTTTAATATGCATGATCGGTGAAGCATTTTTGAAGGTCTTCGATAGATGACCAATATATGCCTGACAAAAATATTTTCTTAGTATTCTTTTTAAAAATATATAGATTATTCTTATTACTCTTAAAAAAAATATATATATATCTTATTAACTTGTACAGTATTTGAAATTGCATGCAGGATCGTGTGTTAGGAAACTGTGGATGCGGGAGTAATGAATTAATTCAAATTCCACAATTTTTACTTGGAATGACAGGGCACAGGTTTGACACATGTTGGGGCCGTTAAATCATTTGTTTGTGTAGGCAAACATTTAAGAAAAAATTTAGTTAAGAAACCTAATTGTTTCTGTAGAAATTAGTATTAGATGGATGGGTTAGGGGTGGGTATATGGGGTACATACTTGAAATGAAATGAAAAGTAATAGGAGCATCCTCCAAGTTGGGAGTATGTGCAAGTCTCCCCTGCCCCCATCCTTTTTGGGGATTTGGGGAAATGTCCCCCTCCCCAATACCTGAGGATTCCAACATTAACCTTTGTCATTTTTTCACACAGCAATTCTTTTGAGAGTCATTCCCCCCCCCCCCTCATATTGTGAATGATTCACCATCTTTACACCATAAATTGCTATTAAAGACTTGTTTCCTTTATTAAATATTTGCCACCCCCC
>JAODFY010269111.1:0-14838 GCA_027580055.1 Paracaudina chilensis | reverse complement strand
CATGATATCTCAAGCAGGTGATTTGGAATGATATCATATTTTGTATATATTGTTTTTGGTGATGTCATGAATATTAAAGAGGGGCAGGGCCTCACATAAAATGCAAATATTACCTGTAACACATTAAAGATGCTCTCATTTTCTAAATATAACTGATTGGCATAGCATCGGAACGACTATTGTGCACATTTGCGCTCTGGTTTTCTTTTCATTAGAGCTATTTAAAAATGATCCAAGAAGTATCAAATTTTTATAAATATTCTTTATCCCTTCTAAAGTTATTCATATTTAACTTTCCTAACAGTTCACCAGAACAGTGGCTGACCTGTTCCGTATGGTACCATTTACTGTTTTCATCATCATTCCCTTCATGGAGTTTCTACTGCCTGTCGCAATCTATTTGTTCCCAAACATGCTGCCAAGCACCTTTGAGACTAAGAGCAAGAAGGTATGTCATATTTTTTTTAAATCTAATGTGTGTATCTAATGTGTTTTTATCTAATCTGTGGTGTCACCACTTTGGGGCCGGCCCATTATAGCCTTCCCCATACCTGGGGGAAGAAATCTCCCTCTGCCCTACCATCGGATTTGTTCTAAAATGTCCTGTCAGACTGCAATCTCATTTTGTCCATTACCTAGCCAAAAAAGGTAGCAGAAGCAGTTTAGGAATATTGAAAAATACGGTTTAGAATTTAAAAGATTTAACATATTAATGAAAGGGTCTATATCCTGAATTGAAGATTTGTCACATTACTGAAAATCAAATGGGGTTTTGCCAGACTGACAATATTCACAGATTGTTCAAGTTCTAAGTATATAAAAAATGATTGATTACACTTTGTAAGCATGTGATTCCTGATTGTAGATGTTATAAACAGCTGAAAAACTATGTTAGCTGCTTTGTAGGCAATTGGTGATACAATGAAGTCACTTGAAGCAACAACCTTGATTTAAGCCACTGTAAAAAAATATATAAATAAAAAAATATATATATATTATAAACCACACAGTTTAATTAAAAATGCATCAGAATATTTTTAAAACTTTTCCCCCCACTCGCAGACCGCAAGGCTGACCAAGGAGCTGAAGGTGAAACTTGAAATGGCCAAGTTTTTGCAGGATACCATAGAAGAGACAGCCCTGGACAACCCAAAGTCCACGTCGAAGGAGTCAGCCGCTCAGTTTGCTCACTTTCTAGAGAATGTAAGTAATAGTAGAAAATGTTCTGCTTGGTTTTCCACTCATTTAATTTCTCCCCAGTTCGAAAGGCTGACCGAAATTTACTACCACTGCCTCTCGCAAATGGTGTTAATGCTTTATTAATGATATTCTGCCCCAGTAACCACCCCTTTTACATTCTGAATCGTTACCAATTAATGGGGCAAAACCACCTCTTGAAGTTTGCCCCCTTAGAAAATGTAAGTAATAGTAGAATTTTTTGTTTTGTTTTCCAATCTATTGATTTCTCATCAGTCATCAGTTCGATACACAGAAATGTTTAAATCCTTGATGCAAAGCCCAAAACCCTGTCTGATGACAAAAAACTTAGTTAATGATAGCAACCATCATATTTGCATTATAATTCATTACAAATTAAATGGGGCCAAATCACTGAATTAAGTTTGCTCCCTTCCTAGAGAATGCAAGTAATATTTGAAAATGTTTTCTTTGGTTTTCCATTTCTCATCAATCATCAGTTCGATAGGATGACTGGAACTTACTACCACTGCAACTCTCCCCCATGTGTAAATCCTTGATGTAAAGCCCCAAACCCCTTCCCTTGACAAGGTTTTAATTAATGATAGCAGCCACCATATTTGCATTATAAATCATTGTCAATTAATGGGACAAAATCACTTACTGCTAACTTTATAGAAACTGTAATGCCAGGAACACGTTTTGCTTGTGATCTTTCACTTTTTGTTATTTCTCAACAGTCTGACTGAAACTTACAGCCCCTATATCTCTCCCTCATGGTAGATAGACACTTGTTAAAAACCACAAAATCCCCTCTTGATGACAAAAAGGTCTATCAAGGGTTTTCTTTGCTAGTACCCACAATGCAATTCTGACGCATTGATAATTAATGCAAATGTGAATCCCATAGTGTAATGTTATATGTAGCTTGTTAGACAGATTGATATTTACAACCTTGACACTTTTTTCCATGATGTAACATGGTGTAATCCCTTGATAGAATCCAAAGAATCCTTTCTGATGTCAATCACAATGCATTGTCATGGACTAGACAACGATGCTACATCTGGTGGCAGCTGTGGGATTGCTGCTACCAGGTGTACCAGATATAAACCACTGTCACCTTTTTGTTTCCAGATTCGAAGCTCAGGGACGCAGGCCAGCAACGCTGAGATCATGAAGTTTTCAAAGCTGTTTGAGGATGAATTAACCTTGGACAACCTTGAACGTGGTCAGCTGATAGCACTCTGTCGGCTGCTGAGGCTTCAACCAATAGGAACCAACAACTTCCTACGGTTCCAGCTTCGCTTGCAACTTAGAAGTCTAATGGCTGACGATAAAGTGAGTCTCATGTTGAAATAAGACGTCATTCATACTCGCTTGCCAGTGGACAATAGGTACAGGCACCACTTTTAGGCGATACAGAAAGTGGAAAAAAAATCACAGAAATCAGGAGTGGACCACAGCAATTACAATCTTGGGAATTTTTTTTACAGAAAACAGTCAAAACACAGAGAATCGGTAGTTCATCATCGCAAAATAAGAGAAATAAGTGACTTTTCACATACCTGTGTCAAGGCTAATCCCAGAGATGCACAAAAATAATAAATCCATCACATCTGAAAAACACAAATTTTATTTATTAATGACTGCTTTTAAGGAATAAAAACACAAAGAATTTTTTTTCTTACAAAACAGAAAAAGGAAATTATTTCTTAACAATGGATAAACAGGTTTACATTTAACAAAAACAAATGTGCCTATAGGCTATAAACTGAGAGGAGTGAGTTCTAGGGCCACCTGCAAAATAATGGTGATGTGATTGAGTGTATAAGCATTTTATAGTCAATGAGTCATGAGCGAGAATGTTGAAACTGTTGGATTTTGCATTGAAATCTATGCAGTCAACTTGATTGGAGAGATAGTGAAGCTTAAAGTTAACATAAATTTGTAATAACTTCTGCAGTGTACATTTTTAATGTGTTGTCACATTAAGTACTATTCTACTACTATCTGTGACTGCTGCTTGCTTTTGTAGATGATTTTCAAGGAAGGTGTAGAAAGCCTGGATGTTCAAGAGTTGCAAGCAGCCTGCCAGGCCCGGGGAATGAGAGCTTTGGGAGTTCCTGTTGAGAGGTTACAGTCTCAACTTCAGCAGGTAAGTAGGTTTTTTTTTTTATGAATCACTATCACAGCTATAACAGGATGAGTTCTATATTATGCATCCATATCACAACTTCAACGTGTAGAGTGATTTATTGCATCAATATTGAGAGCTGTTTATTAAGCATCAATATCACAAATTTAACAAATCCATTAGCCATCTGATTTTGAACCAAAATTGTTTCGGTTGATCCCTAATCAAACCGTCAACGGTCACACTGTAAATATTTTTATCATGATTCCAACAGGCAAAAGTTTAAAATATACATCTCTAGATATTCACTACAGAGATAAAGTTGTACAACATACAATCACGTTTAAAGATTATGCATTGCTCCTTATTTTAGGACCATTGTTTTAACATTTCAATCTGTTTATACGATACTAATAGAATGCAACAAGTCCTTTGTCTTCAAAATGAACCTGTCAATTTGGACCATGCCTGTCAGATCTCTTCATACTTTTAATTCGGTACTATATTCTCTCTTTTCTCCAGTGGCTAGATCTTCATCTCAATGAACAAATCCCAACGTCTCTCCTCCTGCTGTCAAGAGCTCTGTTCCTCCCGGAGAACCTAACCGCATCAGATGCCTTACAGGCTACTATTGCATCCTTGCCGGAAGAGACGGTAGGAACAACCCATAACAATGCAAACATGACATATATTACCCTGAATATTTTAGTTGGTATTGAGCACAAAGAAATTGAAAATTGAAATTGTAGGTCACGACTGTAACATCGGTAGTACCTAGAATCTCATGTTTTCATGTTTTGGTTTCTTTTATTTCAAGGGCGCTGAAGCAAAACTGAAACTTGCAGAGATGGAAGGGGAGAAAGTCCATAACACTGAGAGGTTAAAAGTCGTGAAGAAAGAAGAAGAGATTATCAAGAAAGAGAAAATGGAGCAAGAGGAAAACGCGATACAGGAACAGGAGAAAAAGGTATGAATGAATAGGACCAGTTTATTGTAGGGAGGAGGGGATGCATTGAATATTTGCAATGTGTGTCGTTAGAGGAAAACGCGATACAGGAACAGGAGAAAAAGGTATGAATGAATAGGACCAGTTTATTGTAGGGTGATGGGGATGCATTGAATATGTGCAATGTGTGTGGTTAGAGGAAAACGTTATACAGGAACAGGAGAAAAAGGTATGAATGAATAGGACCAGTTTATTGTAGGGTGATGGGGATGCATGGAATATGTGCAATGTGTGTGATTACAGGAAATGGGCTGGTTTTGGTGGACAAG
This sequence comes from Paracaudina chilensis, assembly GCA_027580055.1. Classification (NCBI taxonomy): domain Eukaryota; kingdom Metazoa; phylum Echinodermata; class Holothuroidea; order Molpadida; family Caudinidae; genus Paracaudina; species Paracaudina chilensis. The sequence goes on along the minus strand of JAODFY010269111.1, from coordinate 10,229 downwards.
AGTTTACTGGTTATATAAGAGCATCTAGGATTTTATATTAGAGAGTATGAGAGAGAGGAACAAGAGGTAGACTTGGTGATGTTCTGGGGTAAGATGAGGTCATGAGATGGTGTGATGTCCTAAAAAAAAAGGGATGTAAAGGGAGAAGTATCATTCCATGGACTTAATGGAATGATTCAATTACCCATATTTAAGGAAAGAAGGCGAAACAAACTGAGAATGCTGAAAACTGACAAACTACTGAGAATGGTGTGGATATGATATTTACAAGGAAGCGAATAAACTGGAAAAAATTTAACCATACATTTTATCTTATGTTCACATTTGTGTTTTAGGCTAGTTATTTTGTCCACAAGAACACATAAAATTTGGGCTAATAACTTGTTAGTTGTACTTCGTTATTTTAAAGCTTTGGTTGAGTTATTTTTCCATGCAGAAAAAAAAAACTGATATGATCGCTCTCACATACAGGATGATCATCTCAAATGCCGATTCCTGCTTCACAACTTTTGAGATGCCTTTGATGTCCACAAATGTTTTGAGTGTTGTGGCTGTGTAGACAATGAGTTTAATGGCCGAACCTGTTCGTTTCCACAGGCAGCGGAGGCAGAACTCCTGAAAGACAAACCCGAAGAGGAACTCGTCGATAAAGCTCCTTTCCTGGAGCCAGTCCCGGTGAAGGAAGAAACAGCCGAGGTCAAGGTAATTAACAACCAGTCAATGAGGAACAAACATCTCTGTGAGGAAGGGGGCTGTACATAAAAATAATAAAATATATTAGATAGGCGGGGGTAAAGTGTTCAGTTCCTGCCCCGAGGAAAAGAACTGCCTTCCGGCTTGGTGTTTTTTCATAAATATAAGGAGTAGATATAGTTGTGTTGAAATGTGCTTCCCAGAAAGAAATATGGTTTTAAAATGAATCTGTGCACTCCCAGCGTCACATTGCACAGCTGTAATAAACCCAGTCAAATCTGCTTTGATGCGTAAGGAAGCGGGACATCTGTGGTTCCTATGGAAACACACCCCCCATGGAGCCAAGGTTGGTTTCAACAGCACTGGACTTAACCCAACAGACAATTGCCCACCTTTATATTCATATTATATTTAGTTTGAGGTATTAATTAAACGGTTCCATAATTTTCCAAACTTTACTCCACTGTTGGTGTGCAAAACTCAGTCGCAAGTGCCAACAAACATTGAGTGAAAAACCCTATCCATTATAATAAAATAACATTAATAGCATTATTCTGTGTGGTAAATAATCAGTAAGTTGATAGATTTTTCACGACTTTTGACTTTTGGCATAATTTTGACCCCCAAAATAGTCTCAAAGTTAAATATGTACTAATGAAATGATGTACAGACGTACATATATAAAAGTTGAATACATGCATATATATTGTGTCCATACAAATAAGTAACAATATTTTTTACCTTAGATCAGAGATTTTCTGAGTGGCCGGAGCCAGATGATAATTCCCTGTTCCTTTTATATAAAAAGCAGAGCCTCCTTTAATTTTTATTTTCATGTTATATAATTCATGATTTTTGATTTTTGTAAATATGTCGGGTGGAATTGTTAGTGCTGGGGTGGGGCAGCCCGGTGCCGCCTGGCATGGGCACAGCCCTGTTAAGATGATGTATGTTAAGATGGATTGACGATCGTGTTTGTTGACGACCTATTTTGTTATTTGTGTGTAGGAGGAGGTGGAGGTGTCCAAGGAGGAACTGAAAGACATCGGGGAAGTGATCAGCAAAATAGCGGAGGAGAAAGAATCTCTCTCACAGGAGAAAGAAGGCCTGCAGGAACTGAAGCATGATGTAGAGGAGTACAAAGAGGTCAGGCTAGGTCAAGGGAAACTGGGTTGGGGGAGGGGGTGGGGGCAGGTGACACTTGGTAGAGTAAACCATGTCAGAATAAGGGAGTGATGAAGGGGTAACCGAACTGACCTAAACCTTGTATAAATCTCCTTGGTAGTGTAGACGAGTAAGGGGTAAACCTTTCGTAGATGTCCTTGTCGTAGAACAGATGACGGTAATGAAGAACTTGCCATAGGTAGAGTTTTCAGGCAGGGTAGGGAGGATGAAGGTGATGATAGCATTGAAGAAATACTATGGTGTAGAAAAAATGCCAGAGGAGGGCTCCAAATTATGACTGAACTGACCCTAAACCTTGCAGAAATCTCCTAGGTAGTGTAGATGATGTCAGAGCATAAACCTTTAATAGAATAGATGGAGGGTAACAAAGAACCTTAAACTTCCCAGAGTTACTGTTTCCAGGCAGACTAAGGAGGATGAAGGTGATGATAAGCATTGCTGAATTACTATGGTGTAGAAAAAATGCCAGAAGGGGGGGCTCCAAATGATGGCAAATTGACACTTTTGTTGGAAGCGTGGTATAACAAAGGAGGCTTGTTTGTTTTAATGGTGAAGAATGTGTAATGTGACATTATGGTTGTCTTCTACATAATGTTGCAGGGTAGTTTGCTTGGGTGGATCATCCATATTGTCACTGTGTCATGTGGAGGTTTCTGTTATATGTATTGCCTCTGGTAGGATTTCCATATCATTATTTCCCTTTACAGCCGCCTGGAATTTTGAGGTAGCTTATTTTTTAATTTTTTTTTGTGTCTATTTTGTTTTTCAGGATTTGGAAGATCTTAAGAAGGAGCAGAAGGAGGACGTTAGTCTGAGGAACCTCTCCGAGTCCAAGGCTTCACTCAGGATGAGCAAGCAGGTAACCTTTTGCTTTCATCCATAAGTCTCTTGTCAGGGAGTCTTGGTACACGTCCGTGAAGAGATCATCAATGACGTTGCTTTAACTAAGTCCTTACAAAGAAATTGCAGCTTGGGTGACCTAAGTTACTGATTATTCTTGTAACTTATGCAGTCATACCAGCTTTTGCATTTGTATAATTTAAACTTGTATACACATCCCAATCCCAAAGGAGACTTTATTTATTGGGGATATGATCCTATTAGGAGGCATGTATGTTTGTGTCTGTCTGTGTGATGTCTCAATCACTAATGGAATACTTGAATGGTAGATGCATCATGATGGGTATTTTTTGTTGGGTGGAGCTCAAGAGGGAGTAAGATTCTTAAATGTCACAATTCGTATTGTTTTTGTATTAATAGGTCAAGTACACTGACTATACATATTATGACATTCATATGTGTGTGTATGCGACGGCTGATTGTTAAATTATTAGAATATCAATGTTGGGTGGAGCTTTAGTACACAATTTTTTTTGTATTAAAATCAGATAGTTCAATTTGTATGCAGGTTTTTTTTTATATAAAATTCTTCCACTTCCATAATTATTGGTGTGTTCTCAGCTTTTTACTTGGTATGGATGTTTTTTCATTAGTAAATTGAAAATATAGTTAACAAATGTTAGTATACACTTAAACACAAGAAATATATTCTCATTCATATTCGTGAGTAGATGAGGTTTCATGGCGGTGACATCAGCATTTTCTGATGCATATTCATTAACTTGTCTTATAGGTTGATAGAATGATGGGCAGGTTAGATAAAATCGTTTCTGAGCTCGAGGTGGAGAAGCATTCTCTGGTACGTGAGAAGGACGATCTCCTGAATGGTGAAGCGGTCGATGATGAAGCCCGGGCAGAAACGGAGGAGCTTATGCAGAAAAAGATTGACAGCAAAAAGTAGGTGTCATGTAAAATTATCATGTACGTAGAGGACAATGCAAGTGCCACATCATGGTAAGGTCATGTAAATAAAGGAGGTAATGGAGAAGTAACTGCAAGTTGCACATCATGGAAAGTTCATGTAAGTAAAGAAAATAAAGGAGAAGTAAGTTACTTTACATTTGTGACAAATTTGGAAAGGTCATGTGACACATCATGGAAAGGTCATGGAAATAAAGGAGAAGTAAGTTACTTTACATGACACACTGACACACTTCTAACTGCAAGTGACACATTGAGGAATATGATGCCTATGACTTGTTGTGCCCACCCCCCTCACTTTGTTGTGCCCCCCTCCCTTTAAATGTTGTGCCCACCCCCTCAAAATGTGCCCACCCCCCTCAGAATGCCACCCCCTCAAAATGCCCACCCCCCTCAAAATGTCTGGCACTGTCACTGCTAAACCCTGTCAAACATCTGCTATATTACAAATGGAAACACTGATTGGATTTGGGCTTATATTTCTTTGTCACAGGAAAGTCATTATTCGGGTTGAGGAGTTAGTAGAGGCCATGAAGAAGCTTGACAAGGTGGCAGATGCTGAGAAGTTCCAAAGGATTTTTGCAACCTTTGATGAAGATAAAGACGGGATAATTGAGACGTCTGAAGTCCTCAGTGTGAGTAAATGCCTGACCCACTCGATGATTTTTAATTATTGTTTACAAAGTGTGTGCGATGTGAGGGCAAGCTCGTAAACATGGTATCTCAACAATGACATGTTGGATCAAAGTCCTATGTAACAGGTAGACACCCCATGATGGTTAGATGTGCCCTATTCTTTTTAGTGTCCATATGCTTGAATACTAATGAATGGGCAGGGCTTAAAATATAATACCTAAAAAATGTCATTGTCTTTGCCATCTTATGTCTTAACATCAGCTTAAAATACAAGTGCCGTGATATCTCCCAATATCTCCCTATGTTAAGTATGACGTTAACATTACATCTACCTGTCTAGTTGCTGGCCGGCCTCTGTCTTATATATTCACAAAAGTTTCAATAACTTTGTTTATACATGGTTTACATGGCTACAGTATTATACTGTTATAAACTCAATATAGTCAACCCTCAACAGATAAGAGCAATCAAGATTTTGTACCAATGTGGTATTGCTGGTACTGTGCTTGACATGGTGAAAATGTAACTTGTGTCTAGTATGCTTGTTAGAGTACACAAATCCTCGCAATGTTTCTAATCTGGGTATTTGTATGTGACAACATGAGGGCACGTACATACATGAAGAGATGCGAGCTGTATTAGCAAACGAACAAAATAAAATATCAAACAGCGTTATATAGTGATATAGATGGGCAAGTGTGGCTGGTTGTGTGCTATATTGAACAGACCGGTTGATATTTTGACTATCTTCTATTCTCACTAGTTATGTTGTTATTCATTAGATCTAGCTAGCTAAATCACTGGTGGGCATGCATGGCTTTGTGCTATTTCACTCAAAATGGCTTGTAAACACAAAATCTCAGAAATGGTATTTTGAATCAATGTCACATTGAACCGGTAGATGTCCCATTAAGAGTAAAACACCCCCCATTATTTTTGGTGTCCATGAATTTTATCTTAATGAGTGGGCGGGTCTTAAAGTAAAATGTCAATATCTTTGCAAATGTCTGATCAGTTCATTCTTGGTATGGTGATGTTAGATGATGAGATGTACATTGCCACATGAAATGAAATTTCTTCTCATTAATATTCATGAGTGAACTGGGCATATACTAAATCACTCAAAAACAGATTTTAAACACAAAATCTTGGAAATGGTATATAGAATTGATGTGATATTTAATTGGTAGGTGTCCCATGATGAGAAGATGTGCACTATTGTTTTTGGTGTCTATGACATAAACATTAAAGAGTAGGCGGGGCTTGAAAGTAAAATTGTTAAAATGTTGACATCTTCGCAACTATGTGTCTAATCATTTACGTTCTTTGTATGGTGATGTGAGATCATGGGATGTCGATTGCCACATGGCGATGAAATTTACCACCTGTCTCAAATGTTCAGTTCAAGGTATGTCAAATAACTAAAGGTAATACAATTTCACCAATGGCATCCGACCCACTAAACTTCACGTAATTACTGAACAATTCATTCATGTAAAATCACTGATTTTAACGAATGAAAACAAAAGGTAACACACTGTTCAGGACACAAAACCCCCTTCCCCCTCCCACCTTCCCCCCTGCCATCCAGTGGTTGTATAGAAATTGAGACTCTCAACGATGGTCTGGCTATGGATTTGCTTGTTCATTTCAGGTGATCGAGACTATCGCTCGCGAGGACGTTGCTCTGAGTACGAAGCAGATCGGTGAGGTGATGGATCTACTCAGCAAGGAAGAGATTCTGGATGAACTGGAGAAGGACGTCGAAAGCATCCAGAAAGATATCGAGGGAAGGAAATAAAAACATAATTGACCAAATGCAGAAACAGTCATTCATATGTTATAATTGGGTGATACGATGAGGGGCTTCTCTCCTGTTATCCTGTTAGCAGTTTTAGGTGAACCAAAGCTCTTCCAAAATATAATCGGGTTTTGTTGTAATTTTTAAAGATTTATTATTTTAAAGTATTTTTTAGATAATAAGTCTGTGCAAATAGTGTTTATTTTGAAGAAAAAAAAAACATGTCCAAAAATAAACCATTGCATCACTTACAGCCAATTAGATTTGAGGAAATAAATGGCAAGTTCAGCTAAAAGGAATATGGTGACTGTGTAGATAGATCCCGTTCTTCTACTACGTTATAATCAATGGATAATACTGAAATTTATTCATTTTGTTACTAAATTGGGGGAAGTCCCTTTAGTGGTGACATCACAACCTTACTTTTGCAAGAATTTCTTTTATTATTCTTTTGTTTTTATTTTCAAATTGGACATTGAAAATTTAAAAGCTTTTCATCCCAAATTGTGCATTATGCCTGTGGGTTATTAATGTATTCCACATGTGAGAACATTTAGGTCACAAGATTTAGGGTGGCGCTATTCTTTTTCACATGCTATAAAGGTGGGATAAATGCTCACTGGTATAAAGTTTTGATACAACATATTGCAATTAAATTTAAGGGTCAAATTAAATTTGCTCTTTAATGTGCAAGACTGTATATTGTAGCTTCCCCCTTATTTTACAACCCCACCTCTGCTTATAGACATCTAAATGGCTTCCACTCATTTATATACAAGTCTAATTTAAGTTGGGTTGCAATGAATGATCTATGAAATGAAATGGATCTATGTCGATATTACAATAAAAATATTGGTATCGGCCGATATTTGCGATTCGAACTGATAATGGCCAACTGATATTCACAAAGTTTATATTATACAAAAATATATAGTTATATTTATAGTGTTATATATGCTTAAACATGAAAACAGTGTTTACATTTTTCAATGTTTTATAAACCAATTGTTAAAATATACCAAAAAAACATGTATGTATATAATGGTTTGATTTAACCTAGTTCTCAGCTTATTTATCTGATACAAATATCCATAAAACTGCTGATGGGCAAGGGATGGGGGGTGGGGGTGGGAAGGGATAGGTAGGTAGGGTGGGTAATGCATGAATGAATCAATTGATAATTACACTAAGCACTATTGTTGGGAGACACATCCAGAGGTTGCCTTCATTGTCAATTCTCTGCAGTGACTCCTGTACATGGTTAACCAAATAGTATTAGACACTTTTCTGAATTGACATTGTATTCCAGTAAGTGTTATGTTTCCTTTTTTAAGTAACAGTGCCATCCCTGCCAGTTAACAAAAGCGTTTTTATAGCTCTCTTTAATTGGACCTTTTTACCCAATGTTGTGATGACTTGATATATGATTTAAGTGTTTTAGCAACGGTTGACAGTACCTCACATTGGCCAATTTTTTTGTTACAATGGCGACGAAGGCCGAGTAACCTATACGTTGGTCAGGCTTGCTCGTAAACACAATACCTCAACAATGACACATTAGATCATCTGTGATCTCATATGTTATAGGTAGATGCCCCATGATGAGTAGATGTGCTCTACAGTTTTTGTTGTCCATGACATGCATATTAATGGGCAGGGCCTAAAGTAAAACATCACACAATCTTCACAACAGTGTGATGTAAGTACTGTAATACTTGTAATACTTGGTGTGCTGTAAGTTGTTGAGTGGTACATTGTCACATGACAGGTTAATGAAATCTCATCAATGGCATCTGAACCACTGAACCTTTTGGTTTTCTGGTTTATTTTCACATCCTAAACTATTTTTAATATGCACAGTTGCCACGGTAATGTTTTATGCCATATTTTGTTCACACAGTGAACCAAATAGTGTTTGCCTGTATATATGTGTATGTGTGTGAAAGAAATAAGCATAACAAATTTTCTCACAATCTTAATCTGTTTGAGAGAATTTCACATATAAATCAGGTGAAATGTTTAATTTAAATTAAACCTTTGTTATGTATACTTAATTACTTAATATTAGGAATACTTAATTACAAATCAGATTGAAACCAGATATTTTTCACTTTTTTTTTTTCACCTAGACTGCATTGCTTGAATTCATCAGCCTAATGAAAATTTCTTGAGAAAGTCTAGTCACATTTTTGTCCTCACCAAAAACTTCACAGATATTTTGAGGGCAAGTTTAACACACAGTGTATTGGTCAAATGTGGATTTTTGCACTCTTGGTCAAATGTGGATTTCTGCACTCTTCTGGTAAACATCAAAGTGAATATTGATGAATATTGACGAATATTGACATGTGCTGATTTGCAATCCCTCGAATATGCTGTAAGGCTGCCAGAATTTTGGTCAGTTCATCGCGTAGTTGTCTCCGACCAGTCACAATTTACGTGGGTGGGTTTGCTAAATTTCATTCTTGGGTAAATAGTCTTTGAACAAAATTTAATATTGTGCAATATTTGCATAAAAACTGTAATGAACAGAAGAATAAAATTCAAAAACGATGCACAAATCAATTACCATGCGATATAAGAGCTTTCTTGAAATATTTCAAATATCTTTGAGTGAAGGTTATATTGTGTGTGTACATGATAATCCCATACCACATTCATTCTAATAGAACCTCATTCCCTAATCGTAAGCAACACATGCATTTTTGTTGACTTTTTGATTTATTATACCCTAATAATTGCACACTTGAAATTTACTATAAAGTAGTGTGCTAGTGAGTTGACGGGGTCCAGAGAATGATCTTTTGAGCATTTAGTTAATACGTGTCCTTTAAAACAAAAGAGTTATCGAGTCATCCCCATGGTATATTTTTCCTGGTCTTGTGTAGGTTTGATCTGGTGACCATTTTGATAATGGATGCATTTGCAGGGATAGTGAGAAGAAACATGACACTAAAAATACCATCCTGTTTCCAATCTGGTTTGATAAAGTAGCCCTCTGACCTTATAGCATTAAGACAAAAAAAAAAAAAATCCATGTTTGGCGTCCCCGCCCGCTTCCTTTTTGGAAGACCCCGTTTGTCTTTTTTTAACGTAAAAAGTTGAAAAATAAATTATATTTTCGGAAAGAATAAAAAAGTCTGGTTTTTAGACTGTAAGCACCTTAGAGATATGTCATTTTCTGAGTCCAAGTGACGGCCATCTTGAAAAAAAAATGGCGGCCATCTTGGAAAAAAAATGGCGGCCATCTTGAAAAATAGCCCAGCCAATCATTTTGGAATAAAGAAAAAGGGGCTCCTTCCAATTTTCAAAAAAGCAGGACATTTTTTTTTACTTGGCCTAATATCATGCTAATGTACCTGCTTTGTGAACCAGTGACCATAATAAACCTATAAGGCTTTATTAAAATGAACACAACACACAACTCTTCTTTTTCTGTAGTGACAACATTCTGACAATATATGGAGTCTTGTAACCTTGTAGCAAAGAAACAAGGCATGAAATCTATGCATTATACATAGGACTTTTGGATATGCAAAAAAAAATACCCTCTGTTGTTCATTTGTATTTGATTCTGTCATCTCAATAATAGCCAGCCAGTTTTTGTAAACAGACTTCCAAGAGACTATGAAACTAAAACCTTTCAATCGATACTATGTCTTTATCCAACCAGTGCCGTATACCTTGGTATTTTTTTTTTCTACTGGATGAAATAATTTGACTATATTTGGAATGCAATTGATTGCTTCTTTTAGACATATTGCCTTCATTGTACCAATGGTCTACATACATTACACTGCAAGTTACAAATAACAGCAGTGTGTTCATTTTAATGAGAAATACCAGATCACAATTTTATTAATAAAAACTACATTAAATACAGCTCATTATTTAATAGTAATATCATCTAATACCCTATTTAAACAAAAGGTCAATTATGTATATAATATAAGATATGAATGTAGTTATTTATGGTTGAACAGAAAATAAATTATCAGTCATTTTCATTTCATTTCATATTTTGTTTTGAATTTGCCTTTTTTTTTCTTTTTTTTTTGGGGGGGGGGGGGTGGTTAAATTATTCAGTTTTGGT
>JAODFY010269000.1:0-14844 GCA_027580055.1 Paracaudina chilensis | reverse complement strand
CTGACCTTTGCGGGCACCAAAAACAATAGGGCACACCTTCTCAATATGGCGGATCTATAGTCCAAGTATGGCCTCAACCAACTTTCCCTTGAGTTAGAGCGTACCCAAGTACAAGTGTCACAGACACACACACACACAGACACACATGCCAACCTGAATGCATAGGTTCCTTTTGCTAAAGCAAGGAACCCAAAAAATGATGATATCTTTGATCCTGATCGACAGTGGCAAATAAACAAGCATCTGTGGCAGTTATGGCAGATGGTAGGGCTAATTATTTCAAGCACCATCACGGCCATAGCCGGCAACCCAGCCGCCCGTTGGTTATTTTGAGCCCCGCTTATAAGCTCCACCTTTAGTAGCTTCTTCCGATTCTGGTGTCTTCGGCCTAAAGGTCGAAGCTCTTGCGATGGTGGCTACCGCTTGAAGCCGAACATGCTCGTTCAGGTCCCCAAGGTCACGCTCCAAGTCTTCCACAGAGCTGTCGTACCATTTGTTGGTCAGATTCCATTTACTCCTCCACTCATCAACTATAGAAATGAGAAGAGAAAATATGTATTGACATAATTTGCTAACAAAAATATTTCCAAAGCAGGCCTGATTTTTTTAAGCTTCAGTTCTCCCAAATTAAGTTTTGTTTAGGTTTTCTTTTTTCAAACTTAAAAAGATTCAGAGGCCATATGGAGCTTGTGGAAAATGTTTTAATCCTACTTAGGAACTGTTCCTACTAAAAAAAACAATTTAAATTGTGCATTGGACAACCTACTTCCCACTTCTAGTCGTCCGACGCAAAGTTTAGTCTTTTAGAATGCAGGGTTGGCACTAGCAGTGTGATCGAGGTAATCGCGTATTAAGTAATAATTTACTGCAAAGCACGACTCGGTAGAGGGGGAATTCTCACAGAATTCTGGTTATAGAAAATATGAAACAAACTAAACATTACATGCAGTGGCTCAACACAGCACAAAGTTCTTGCGGAAGCAGCAGTGTACATAAACGTATACAGTACCTGTTGCTTGCATGTTTGTTGTGCTCACCACTGATTCCTTTAATTAAGATCACCATTTCTGCATGCATGCAGAACTAATGATGCCACAACTGCTTTTACAGTTTATTTTAATAAGCAACAATGTGACACTGCCAGAACGTTTAATTTTGTATTACAACGCAGCAATAATAGTGGGACAACCACATTTTGAACATCACCACTTATAACAAAGCCTCTCTATTCAAATTGGACCAAAGACCCAAAGCAGGGATAATATATTTCCGAGTTAGTTTCAACCCTGCGATTGGATTGGACAAGTGTTCAATTTCAGCCCCCGTATATGCGCTTAAAACTGATGACGCGCAGACATTCCCTGTTATAACCATGTTACTGCAAATCGTAAAAGGTGTTCAAAGTAAAAATTACTTTTGACCCCTCACCTAATTGTACCAGGGTGGGGTTTTCCTGATGACTCTTCAGAGCAGAGGGGGAAGGTTCACGTTGGTGAGATTTCGGGTCATAGCCGGCCTCGTAGACACTCATCACTTCCTCCTACAGAGAGGAGAAAAATAAGAAATATTTAAACTTTGAGACAAAATTATTCAATGGCAAGATTTTAGAATATATCTGACACAGAGAGAAAACAGAGAGAGACAAACCCCCAAAATAAAATGTTATTTTATAGAATAAGGGATTACACTGCTGCCCCCCCCCCCTCCCCACCCAAAAATTAGTCTTGGTTGCAAGTAATTCTCAGATTCATACACTTTTCACCAGCATTGCAGATAGGTGGTATTGCATCGCAAAATGCTACACAAAATTAGAAAATTGCTATAACAAAACTAATTATGTGTAGCATTTTTGGCTATGCAAAAAAGAATCCTTATCTGCAATGCTGAAGAACTGAGAAGGGAATGGGTACGATTTCAACTGTTCTGGTTGAGGAGTTTGAAACACCTGCCCGTTTCTGAGACCTGGAAAACCCTGCTGAAGCATTACCTGGCCCAGGACCCAGCCACAGCCATTTTGTTCAAATTCTGTTGCACCAATATATCCTCGAGCATATACAACATCAATCAATTATTTTTGCATTATTTTTGTGTGATTGTGGTCCCGTTGAAAATTATAAATTGGTACACAAAACTAATTATGTGTAGCATTTTTTGCTATGCAAAAAAGTATCCTTATCTGCAACGCTGTTTATCACCTCACTGGACTCACAGCATTTGTTACATCACCAGTGTCACCGGGTTTGTGATGTCATAATGCCACATTTGATGGTATATCTCATGTTTTTCTTTACAATTTTAAAAATTTTCTCTTTCAATTCTCAACTTAACTGTGATAAAGCAATAAATATTATTCTTTCAACCCCCTTTTAACTTAAAAAAAGTATATGAAAAAAAAAAAAAAGTATATGAAAGGCATTGTCATAATTTAGGCTGCAAAAAGACTTGTTCTCATTGTTTGACCATTCGATCTCTAAGACCTTGAACGTATCAAACAAAACTCCGGAGACATTCTATGACCAGTTAACTGACCTGAACAGCTTCTGGGAGCTTACTCCATTTCATACGTCCTTTTCGAAGGACCTGGCCGGATTCTGTTCTCTTCTTTCGTTGATTCTTTTCTTTGTCGCGCCAGTAGCCTGGGTTGAAGGGGTACTCCCTCTGCCTGTGTATCTGGTACAGGTTACCGGAATTTAATAGGATCTGAGAATTGTCGGCATTAAACATCTGCTGAGCCCCTGTTACAACGACAAATGAAGTTATAATAATTTGGTAAATTAAGTTAGATAACTAAGTGGAATGGTTCTCCATTTATAAATATTCCTTACTTATTTCCCCCATTATAAGGCATTAATATAATATCTTGCACTTGATATAGTGCCTTACAACACGAAAGTCTCAAAGCACTTTACAGATATTACCCCAGTCATTGGTAACTTCATCAAACCCCCACAGCTGCAATACAGCACTACCTATAGTGTACCTCTTAGGTCCCCAATTAGCACCTCGGTGGAGAGAAGCAATCGGGACATGGTGTCTTGCCCAAGGACACTACGCAGTAGTCCGACCATGACTTTAACCAGAAACTTCTGGTCAACAAGGCCCAAGCCTTAACATCTTGGCAACCACGCTCACACATAAGGCATTACAATCCTCATGGAGGGAATATCTATTTATCATGCACGACACTGGCTGTCAAGCATGTAAACACGCCATCCCCAAAACTTGAGGACACTTTTAATAATGTCCATGGTATTATAGTTATAGTTCAGGTGGTAAATCAGTTACCAAGGTACTAGCTGATGCTGTTTGTTTAGCAATTACATGAAATGTCGTCCTAGGGCGGGGGTTCTTAATTGATTCATGTGGCGGCCATATTATTTATCTGAAGAATTTCACGGGCCATACATGAGCTCCACCATGGTTTAGTTGTGGCTCAGGCCAGGGAAAAAATGCACCCCTGGATTGCTGGAAGAAGCACTCACTAGAACATACCGGTACAGTCAGTAGCTTTAATATGTCTCGAATAAGAACGATGTTGAAGCCAAGCGAACTATTGCAACCTCTATTTCAACCTTTTTCACAGGGCAGATTGGATGATCTCGAGAGACATATCTGGCCTGCGGGCCGCTATTTAGGAACCCATGCCCTAGGGTATCCAGTGTTTTTCCTGATATCACATCATGAATAGCAATAATGTGTTAGTTGTGCCCGGAGATGTCCTGTGAAAAAGTTTTGTAGTCTGGGACGACCATTGCAATAATTCACTGCATAAATTTCCATCAAAATTGGTGAAGCTTTCACAAATGATATTTGTTTAATGGATTCAATGCTGGTTAAAGTTTAGTTGCATACAGATTTTTTGATTGCTTCTTGAAATCTTAAAATGCTCCAACTTTGAATATCTTTAAATATTTATATATCTTACTAAAAACGTATTTGCATATATACCATTCAAATTTCATTAACAGCTTTTATACAAAATGAATATTCAAGGACATCTCATGATCATACATGTTTAGAGATTGAGAAATAATTTCACCTGATAGCCATTCCTGTTCAAACTGGTTACTGGTGTCGAACATCATGTCACCGACCGCTGGGTTCATCACATCTCGAAGGGTGGGCGGCGGCTTCGCTTTCCGCTGATAGATCTTGATATCCCTCGCGGTGGCGTTGATAGCGCCTAAAGTAACATGAGGGTTTTTTAGTTACCGGATTATGTATATAATTACCAGTTTTGCATATAATTTGTCACCAATTAAAACCTGTAACATTTGTTTATTAGCTTAAAGGTACTATCAGACTTTATTTTGCATTAAAACATTCTTTCTGGCAATTTTTAGTAAAGGAATAAACTGCAATTGGGTGACTTTTATTGGTGAATAAACGGTCGCGACTCTAAATTTTGCAGAATAACCAGTGAACCGATTTGAATGGCCAGTTTTGGTCTGTAGCTCTTAACACAATTACTTTTTAAAAATTCAGATCATAACCTCCATTGAAAATGTTTTTGTGTAACAATGTTGACAACAATTAGTACACTATATATACAGTACATACTGTACATGTATACAGTACATACTGTACATGCACTAGTTAAACTGTATTGGCTGTCATTAGATGTTCTTTTCCTCTGACAAAGCTGTTACTTAGCAACAGTCCAGTGGTTTTAGTTACCCTCAGAAATGTTGTGATCCCAAGTTCTGTTGCTTACTGACTGTTTCTTGCAGAATCATCGTCGGTCATGATACACCATTACAGCCAATGAGAGACAAGGATTTCAATAACAGATAGCTTTAGGGTTGTAGAATACAAAATAGTCTGGCAGCGCATTTAATGAAAAACCATACCTAAGTGATAGCACTTAGAAATATCAGAGATAATTGTGGTAGTAAATAAACAAATATGTGTTTATTTATTTCTCCGGCCAATATATCCCTTTTTTCAAATAATGCTGAATGGATTGGCAGATACCCCCATATTTCAAAATCACTGAAGATTTAATCTATCCCATAATATCACGATTACTTGTTCAGCCTCAGGGCTTTGGCAGTTTTGCTCTGTGGTGTATGCGGAGTGATATATCAAAGAATAATGATGATACATGCTGCTAAAATTAAAATGAACTACATAGCAGAACATTGATTGTACATTTGGACAAATTTTCATCCAACCAAATTGTTGCCATAAACTAATACAGACCTGCCGCATCTCGTTCAAGTTCCCTCTTAATCTTTCTCATGCCAAAGGGTAATCGGTAGAAGGACACCAAGGGGTCACTTTCCTTTGTCTCCACTTTTCCCGTTCCACTCTTGGCACCACTCGCAACTCTCTTCCAGCCCTTGGATAACTGGCTAGACGGGGTGAGAGTGTCCCTCTCCCCTAAGTCGCTCATGCTGGCGTCATCCCTAATCAGCGTATCGATGGGGCCTGACGGAACGCCATGCGCATCATCCAGTAACCTATCAAGCCTATCCCTCTGACGTCCCTCGGACATTTTCTCACTCACGATCCACCTGGCTGTGTTCTTACTCAGTTTCATGAGCAGCTGGCTGTCCCACGTCTGTGACTGTGATGCCTTAACATCCGTTTCTTCCTCGGGGAAACTCTGGTCACTCCAGATCTTATCAACAACCGTCTCGGTCAGGAAAACATGATCGCTCCCTTTCTGATCCAAACTGTCCGAGCTGGCTAATACCAGCTCTTCTCGGTTTTCTCGGTTGAGTCTGAATTTGGGTACCTTCAACGGGGTCAGTTTATGTTCAGATGTCTTATGAATATGGCAGGGTATGTGCTTTTTCTCAAAGCCTCTAGCGTGAAGTTTTTCAACAGAGTCCCCGAGCGACTTTTTCTTCTTCTTACAGGGGCCCTTTTGAAATTTGAAGACGCCCTTCAGATCTGACTTATCATATGGCAAGGAATGAGCGGCATGAGTTCGGACGACATCTTCACTAAATGTCAGATCTGTACTAATCCTCTTCATGTAATCTGCGCTAAACTTCTTTTCATTCTGCAGGTAGGATTCCAGAGGCAACCCTTGGCCAACTTGAAGAGAATGACGTGACAACACCGTTCCTACATCAGCACCAATTTGAGGAACCTTGACCCTGTCAGCACAGGGAAACAGGGGAGGTCTGCCCACCTGCTTCATTTCCATGATCAGCTGAAAGAAAACGTAACAACATCAAATTGTATCGGAGAAAGTAATCTTACCCAGACTCCGCTGAGTCTGATCACTGAATTGCTAACTCCCCCCAACCTCTTCCCCCATTTATTTTTCTCACTCGCATTTTGTTGTACTTCAATCAATCCCACAATGCACTGTACAAGCAATTACAATATATAGGCTACGTGGTACTAGTCGCTGAACGCTACTGTACATTACGTTCGTACCTCTCTTCATTCTACAGTCGCTGCTGGAAACGTGCAAAAAATGCAACGTTTTTCGATAGGCCTAAACTGTCGATATACATATAGGCCTAGACTTATATTTATATAACATTTTTTTTAAATTAATATCGCCTGTGGCTAGACCAATACATATACATGGAGACCCAAAATAGGGTTTATTCCATATGTTGACACTTTGCCGAACTGTATAGGCCTATTTAAAAAAAAATATGACCATGACAAACTTAACATAGCCTAAACATCGTTGTGACAAGTTTGGTAAGAAAATATAATTTCTTGCGACCGTGAGGATGACAGGGGTATGCCCGCTGGTGGAAATAGTGCCCGGTTGTTGCAAATAATGCCCGGTGGATATGTGTAGGTAAATTGCAGTATGTAAGGGAACTGCATCACGAAGAATGAGTAATTTAGGCCAGTGCACTAACTTAGTCAATCAGTGTTTGCGCTAAGGTGCGGGATTGCGCCTTCCATGGAAAATACTTCAAAAGTATGTAAATCTGGCCAAACATTTTTGCTTTATGATTCCCCATCCCTTATTCCAATCTCACATTTCCCATTGTCATAACCGGGCACTATTTCCCACGACCGGGCACTATTTGCAACGACCGAGCACTATTTCCACCGCTGGGTGTACTGGGCACTGTTTAGTATGACCGGATGACAGCTAGTTTCGGACCGGCTAATAGGGTGTTTTTTTTGGACACTTGGAGCAGCTACTGTAGACGTATGAAGCATTTGCAATACATGTAATGTAGCCTAGGGGGCCTAGGCCTATGTACAGTAGCGGCCAGGCCAGCTACTAGGTGGTACCGAAATTTGTTCACTTTAATAATATGGTCATGCACAACTGCAGAATGCATTGCGCCATCAGGTTTTGTCATTCTCAACATGTCACGCTTCACTGATCTAGGCTAGGCCTACACACCAAAGTGTATAGGCCTAGGGGCCTAGACTGGCTTAAATTAAAATACACACACCAATCAACAGTTGCTCCTATGTTCAATATCTTCATATGTTCTGGGAACAGGTCAACTCGCCGCAAAACAAACTCGCCACATATAGGCCTAACGTTAGGCCCCTAGGACTAGGCCCTGGCCTAGCCTAACGCTAGGCTATATAGCCTAGGCCCCTAGGCGCTTGTAACATTGGGCTATACCTTACTGTATATACAGTAAGGTATAGCCTAATGTTACAAGCGCCTGTGCCTAGGACTAGGCCCTAGCCTAGGCCTAATTTAAATAAAATTATGGTCGCCTTTGCTCGATTTTATTATTCCTTATGTGTTAAGTCTAGTCTATGCATAAATACTCACGTCAGACTTTTTCTAAATTATCATTTTAATTTATTTTCACATCATGTAGTTTCAACATGCCTAACTGGTATTAGGTTTAGCTTATAATCGTTAAGTTGCCGAAGTCCCATTCATCGTCGCGTCTATGCGTTTCTTAGCAATCTTACTTCAGCACATACTAATGGTGGCGCACTTTAAGATCGTCAATTCGGGCTCTGTTATCAATCGTGTCGCTTATCTGGGGCGTCATAGCAACCATGAGCACGGTACGATAACAACGGTAACAAGAAACGTAAACACATGTGGAAAGATCCAACTGAGTTGGACTGTGTCAGCGTATACACTTGAGAAACAATTTTCCATTTTATTTATTCACCAGGACAGCCTTTGCCAAGATGATGAACACAAGTATGCCCAATTCCACATCATGGAATATCAAGAGAAGACGAGATTTTAGTGGGCTTGATCCAGGAACACAAGTACCAGGGTAGGCAAAATGTTTACTTCTGACAATGTGTTCTAGTGCCTATATAGGCCTATAGGCTATATATTGTTAAACACTGTAAATTATTGTTATATATGCTACTAAAATAGCCTCAGGATACTTGTCAGATATGATTACCAATAGTTATGCAAGATGTAGCCTAAGCCGTAGGCTAGGCTAGTCTAAAATATAGAAAGCAATGATTTATTGGTTTTGTTGTTTTGACTAATTTATGCATAATGATTTTATTATTTCTTTGATTTTGTGAAATATTTCTATTTTCTTTACTGACATCTAGATTTTTATTTTTTTCTCAGCATTGTTTTGACACAGTATAAAATGTATAACAATGACCAATCACAAAAATCACCGAGCCCTATATAGAGGAATGCGAGTCAGGTCGCCCCATTACCAACTCACCCCAGGTAACTGGGAGTCAACTCGCCCCGGCCTACGGTCGGTGCGAGTTGACTCCCATCTGGGGCGAGTTGGAATTGGGGCGAGTTGGCATACACTTATTACGTGTATGTGCCAATGGCCATTGAAAACATTTGAAAACACGCTCAGTTTGGAGATAGGGGTAAAGGCAAGAAATATTCAAATAGTTTAAATAACACATTCTTTGGGGGCGTATGCGATGCCGTTTTTAAAACTTTACGCAAATGCTTTAATAACTGTATTTTTGGTGTATAGGCCTATGTTTTCTTTTCTTTACCGCTTCGTTCCAGTACTGTCTTCAGAACCACGCCTGTCCATAAGCGTCTGACTGATCCAACTTTTCTCTTCCTAAGGTTTATTCTGTGTATTTTGTGGTATCATTCAGATCATGATTTCATTTGTTTGAACTTGAACTCTCTTAATTTTTTCAATCAAATGCGTACGTAGTTCGTAACTTTGTCTGCTTACACTATGTCAATCTCTGTCAATACCAGCCCTGATCATATACAGATCCTGCTTTTGACTAAGGGCCTATTTCAATTTTCCCACAGAGCAGAAAACATTGCAGGGAGCAGTGACATAAGCAGTGATATGATCCAAGATGGGTGTGCCCGATCATTGGCAACTCCTGGTAGTTTTGACTTTATTTTATATCTCTGGAGCATCGACCATTAATGACAACAAGCCCAACATCATTCTGATTGTAGCAGATGATTTGGTAAGCTTATATATAAGTCTTCATTCTTTAGTTATGATGAGCAAGGAATAATAAATGCAATATATAGGAACTTTTGATGTGTATGTGAAAATTATTATACAAATTTATTATAAACATATTAAACATTAAAAGCTAATTTAAAAAGATATATATCCTTTAAGTGTTAGGATTGCATTCAACATAGGTGGCAAATCTTCAAATCAGTATAGGTAGGGAATTCCAAAGACGAGGACCAGATCACCATAAGAATGTATGGGAACTAAAACAGCAAGAATTAGAAAGACCTCTGTAGCCCACATAGTGGTGGAAATTTCTCACAGGTGGGGAGGGGATGATTTTGAATAATATTGTTTAAAATTATTTTCTGAAACACCCAGAATTGTATACACTGTAAGGTGGTGAGGAGGGGCTGTGGGGTGGGTTGGGTTTGTAATTTTTGTTAAAGATCAAGCTTTATGTAATTGTTTAGGTAGATTTGAAAAAGTGTGGGCAGGACTTCGCACAAATATCCATGCAACATTGGTGCCATATTTGTACCCAAGTTGAAATTCTATGTGGCTATATACCTAGATACAGTGTAAACCTGCACAGGGAGCTTATCCCCTTAATGTCCTCACACCTATATGTCGCTGCACATTAACCAATTGCCCACATAGCACACAAAACTTTTTGTTGCCTCCTGTGAGACATATGTGGCCCCTATACTTGCCCCAAAGCTGGAAATTTCTGGCAAATTTTGCCCCAAAGATAATTCTAACCACTAATTGCCCAGCTCAAGATATATATATACCAGTGTGCAATGCATGACATTTTTTTTTGCACCATTAGACATGTGTGACCCCTTCTTCCCTGGCTGAACATTTCTGGGGATGCACGTTTTATGTGTATAACACCCAGGTGTGGTGACATCAAGTTTTGTCAACAGATTGTCACATTATGGAGATTGTCACATTATGGAGAAAAACTTTTGGTTTTCTGGTTGAAACCATTAGCTGTTTTGGTGCATCAAACTCAGTTTTGAAGAGTAAAAAATATAATAAATGTTTTTAATTATGATTTAATGTGAACTTACTGCTATATGCTTTCTTTTTAGGGATGGAATGATGTGAGTTTCCATGGTTCACCCCAGATACCAACCCCAAACCTGGATGAGCTAGCTTACGATGGTGTGATCCTCTCCAACTATTACGTTTCACCGATATGCACACCAACCAGAGGTGCCCTCATGACCGGAAGACATCCAATACACTTAGGTACACCTTTATTTAAAGCAATTTATAATCAGGGTTTATTAACAAACGTGTTCCCTTTGTTCCCCTTGTGCCTCTAGTCTGGGTATAGTCCTGTAGTGAAGGATAGAAAGGCATAGAAAGGCTGGAAACAATGTAGGGTCTTATGTCAGGGTTCCACGATCCATGAAAAATCCTGGAATTGAAACTGTCAAAGAAGCATGGAAAATTAATATTGCAAGAAAAAGTCATGGGAATGTCATGAGATTTTGCACAACTGACACATAATAATACATAATATTTTGGCTATGGCAGTCTACCAGTTTGCATATTAGTTTGCTTGTTCTCATGATCAATGTGTGCTCTGTACTTGTTGTTTAATACACATCATTTTGATGCTTCCGTGGAACAGAACCCATCGCATACAGAGCCTCTTAACATACCTGATCACAATTGGTTATGACTAATGATGTTGAATACTTTTTGTCACGATGGGAAAAGCATCTTACTTCATTGTGCACAAACCAATAAAAAATTAATAGATTCCTGAAATGTAGAACTGCAGGTGTATAGGTCATGGAAACCCTAATTTTGTCATGGAAATTCATGGAAAAAATAAATTTTCAGATTCAGAACCCTGCTATGAGACTACAACATGAGACCATCCACCTTGCTATGTACAGATATAAGTTACTGTTTGGCCATTTATCCCATTCAGGACTACAGCATGAGACCATCCACCTTGCTATGTACAGATATAAGTTACTGTTTGGCCATTTATACCATTCAGGACTACAACATGAGACCATCCACCCTGCTATGTACAGATATAAGTTACTGTTTGGCCATTTATCCCATTCAGGACTACAACATGAGACCATCCACCTTGCTATGTACATATATATAAGTTACTGTTTGGCCATTTATCCCATTCAGGACTACAGCATGAGACCATCCACCCAGCAGCTCCATTTGGTCTCCCTTTGAATGAGACAACCATCGCCCAAGCTCTAAAAAAATACGGATACAAGACACACATGGTCGGAAAGGTAAGCTTAGCATCCACATTAAAGGATAAACAAATCCAACTGGTAACCTTAGCTTATATGAAATATCTACGAGGATCTGCAATCAGCGTCCTTATTATTTTGGTAGGGGTCAAAGGTCATCTGAGGTCATGAGAGAAAAGGAATCACGTAGCCCTCGGCTCTTGTTAAAACATGGCAGCCTCCATGTCGCAGAAAGTCCACCATTCAAACATTGAGATCTTGAGAAGGGAACAAGATATTTGGATGCTGATTGCAGGTTCTTGTAGACATCTTTAGGCTGATGACACACAAATTTATGTTTCCTGCCAACCCACTATAATTATATTGCCACTCTCCTAAATTTGGAATCATGCCTAAAGTCTATTTATGCTTGGATGACCTTAAATAGGCTAAAACCCAATCCTGAAAAAAATAAGTTTATTGTATTCCGTGGCAAAAGGGCTATTGGACCGAGTGCCGATATGAATCTTCATATTGGTCTAACTCATGTTCCTCCCTCCCAAAGTGTTTTGAAATCTTGGGGTAATTTTTCTAAATTTTTAGGTATCTTGGGAAAATCCGCTCTTATATAAATGATGAGGCTGCAAAGAAAGTAGCTCACACACTCATCATTTCTAGGATCCATATTTGTAAAACACTTCTGACTGGCCTTCCTGATTCCACTCTCAAACCCATACAATGTGTTTTAAATACACCGCCCTGGTAGTGTCCCGTTCCCCAAAGTTTACACATATCACTCCTTTGCTTAAAAAACCTACATTGGCTGCCAGTAAGGTTTCAGGTAAATTAAAAAAAAAAAAAAATCTTGCTTGTACTATTTAAAGTTATGCATGGTGATATGATTTCTTACCTTGCTGAATTCGTTCATTATAACCAGCCTAGACCTGGACTGAAGTCAGAAGGTGAATCTTTTTTTGCTGTGCCCCCCCCCACCCCCAGAACCTGTATCAGTTATGGAGATCGTTCCTTTTCAGCAATTGCCCCACGTCTCTACAATGAACTTCCCCATAATGTGCATTCTGCATCCTCTGTAAATGCCTTTAATATAAAAACCTTTTAAAGACTCGTTACTTCACTTTTTTTTTTTTTTGAGCCTTCGGGAAAGGCGCTGTATAAATATGTGTATATTATTATTATATTTTTGTCCTCTTTCATATTAGCTAAGTTTACCTACCTATCACTAATAGTCGGGGTTTGAGCCCGAGTATTACCCTTTTTCCACCAAAAAGAGATCTTGACATTCATTTCTCTTGTAATAGTTATGATTAAAAGACTCCTTGGATCTTTCACATTTTTCATAATTGCATTTTGTCGCTGTACTAGGACTACTGAGGCAGCATATATATTATTCCTCTTTTTGAAGAATATCAAAGTTATAATATAAGTTTTGTTGCAAATTATGAAACTCTTAAACATTGTTACACAATATATGCATTATGATATGGGTTCGAATGCCAGCTCAGATATGAAAATTGTTGTCTAGTTTTCTGGATTGTAGTCTCCTATCTGCTCTTCCTCAATCATAGACGTTAAAAATATTGTGCGTTGTCGTATGAGACTGGCATTGTCAGCTTGGCGTCTATGCTCCGGAAGGAGCCTGCCGAATTCCCGCAAGGGAGGATTAAATAAAACAAACAAAACAAACAAACAACTAATTGTATGAGGGAGCACAGCTATTTTAGATTAGGACTAGCTATTGTATATATGTACCTTTTGCAGCTCAGTGCTATGCAGTATTTGATGGAGAGCTCCAGGCTATCAGAGAACTCTTTCTCTTTCCCGGGGATGGCAGCAAAGCCTAATTCACCTTTCTGACGATTTCCTGGAAGAAAAAGTGCATATATACAGTATAAAAGTATATTCCTGCATAGTTTTGAGCCGATTATCGGTTAACAATATCGGTATCGGCCGATATTGCCGTTATCGAACGAAATATCGGTATTGGCAAAATTAACCAAACCTGCAAATACTAGCTAACCGATATCAGCCCAATCTTTGCGAAATTAAATATGTAAAGTTACTGTACTATATATTATTATATTATTATCATCACTTTCAAATAAATTGGATACATTTTCCATGTTTATATGCTCTTACAGTTTTGTTAGAGTCTTCTTTTATTTACTCATTAGTAGAAACATTTTAAAAAGAAAATAATATTATTAGAATGAATTGAATTGATTGGCTGTTCTTTGTAATCTACATTTTTAAGGTATATATATATTTTACAAATTAATTACAAATTGTGTGATTGGCCAGCAAACTTATAATGTCAAAACCTTGTCTGCGTCCGGTGTTATATAATCCTGCAGCCTTCACTTAAACTCCAAATTCAATTTCTTATCATTTTCAGTCAAAAGTTGTTTTTATGCCTCGTATGTTATCAATACCAGTCAATATTTATGATCCAGCATTGGCCTAGCATAACGGGTGTGGTGATTAACATTCACTACAATAGGCTTTGCAGCTTTACAACCTTAAAATGTGAGGACTGAGAAGAATTCCCACTTATTTCATAGACTTAGCTAACATTAGGTGTTGATGATTGATTGGCTGCTGCTCTGCCATGTGACATTGATGATGGTGATTGATTGGCTGCTGCTCTGCCATGTGACATTTCCACTAAAATTTTGCAAAATTCTACAAGCACACTGGATACCCTAGGGCATTTCATCAAGATCTGGGGATGTGTTTACATTCTTGATAGCCATGCAGTGGCATGATTTATTTACATTCTCTTGCTGAGGATTACACTGGGTTTGATTGTGGTCAATGTGGCATAGCTGGGACATCCCACCCATATCTTTGATCTGGTTGGGTATATGTGCAAGCAGCTTTTTAGTGGAAGCATCACAGCATGGCAGTGGAGACAACTTAGACAACATAGACACAACTTGCTTCCACCTCCCTTAGACTTGTAAGTCTAGTGATCAATGAATGGGTACATGAATGGGACTTAATAGGCCGGGTGCTCAATGCTGGTAGCCGCCTGGGTTTTATATCCATCATCCATGGTAATTCCTGATCACCTGTGGAAATTGGTCAAAAAGTTGTTGTGAACATGTTCACATGGACATATCTGGTAGTGGGGGCATGGGTTATACACATTTTGTACACATTTGAACGATGTCAGTTTAAGCTAGGCAGTGATTTAGTCCGTGACCGGACAAATACCCCCCGGACGATTACCCCCCAGTCAATAACCCCCCGGATGGTTACCCACC
>JAODFY010268889.1:0-14848 GCA_027580055.1 Paracaudina chilensis | reverse complement strand
CGCACAATAACATGTATAACAATATATTCCCTACCTCATCACCAGTTTCTCCTTTGCCTATGTACTGTGCCACTGTTCTCGAATTTACCAACTTTCGGATTCTTGCCAGGATATACCGAAATGAAGTCATTAATCCGTGTTTCACCCGGTGTTTCACCGAGAGGACCTTTCACACTGAGCGTCTCGGGTGAAGTCCCAGGACATGTCCCGGGTGTTAACCGCGACGATTCGAGGGTAAAATTTACCCGGTGTTTCACCCGGAGTTTTCACTGAGACGCCCTTTCAGACTGAGCGTCTCGGGTGAAGTCCCAGGACATGTCCCAGGTACATTTGGTGAATTTTGCTCAGTCTGAAAGGGGCATTAGTCACAATCACTAGCTACGCCAACATTCTCACTCATTGAGAACCCGTTCTCTGAGGGGGCTGTCCAATGGGGCTACGAAGGAAAAGTGAATGCCACAGTGCGGCGCTAACTATTGTGCTTGTTTGGCGAGTCGCTTCGTAATTTTACGGGACACTCAAACTGAGGTGTAGCTATCGTTATGGAAAAGTTTGTTATGTTGTAGTACCATTACGGAAAGAGCTGTCACTTGTTTTACGTGAGGGGGGAAAGGAACTCCTTGGGGGTCTGTTTTGCATCGATAATTCTTACGAATACGATCACGTTTTCGGTGCGATGTTTTGCAATCAGGATCACACTTTTTTTTTTTTTTCGGAAGTGTGATGCTTTTGATGGTCTTCAAACTCGCGCATTTGTCAAAGTCGTTGTTTATTCGTCTGCAGTCTTTAGACGAAATAAATATGGCTGAGCCGGAGGATCGTTTTTCACTAGTACTTAGGCTTACGTTACGTAAGCCTAACTTAGGCTTACTCACAGGAGTCACGACTCTGATGGACGCGAGTACTCTACTCCAAAAATCCTGGAGCCGCCCAAGCCTAGTCCAAGGCCTTATTGTGAAAATATATCCAATGCTTCTCCTTGTAGCGATTGAATCAGATGATCATGGATCATTGTCATTTTCACTTGAAGTGGCGTTCATGGATTGAAATAATAATGTAAAATGATGTTTATTACAGTTTCTTCATCCTTACCTTATTAATGAAAATTTCAATCTTATCTTGTAGATGGTGCATCGGATGTGTCATTTGAAGACATTCTTATGTTCACGACTGGGCTCAATCGTATTCCCATCACCGGGTTCCACCTGCAGCCGAAAATAGAATTTCTCCATGAGGCAGAATCCGGGGAAACAGAACCGTCCAAGTTCCCAAAAGCACAGACTGGCTCATATGTTCTAAAGCTGCCGGAACATGGAAAAAATGGAGTTTGGGATCTTGTCTGCCCATGGGTTTGGATTTAAGTGAGTCTCGCTTTCCTGCCCTGAGCAGTAGTCTTTTGGATTCCGTGCCGAAGGCAAAAGGAATCTATGCGATGGTGCGGGCGTGTGTATGTATGTGTGTGTATGTTACGCCCGTTGTAAACACGATAACTAGAGAACGAAAAGGTGCAGAGACTTCATACTTGGTATGTACGTTGGCCATATGAAGTACATGATCCCTATTGTTTTGGGGTCCGGTCCAAGGTCAGTTGGGTCCAAATCTGAAAACCTTGTAAACATGATAGCTACTGAACGAAAAGATGCAGAGACCTCGTACTTGTTATTTAGGTTGGCCATATGGATTACATGATCCCTATTGTTTTGGGGTTTGGTTCAAGGTCATCTAGGGTCAACAGAGGTCAAAGTCCGCAAACCACATAAACACAATAACGAAAAGGTGCAGCGACTTGTTACACAGGTTGGCCATATGAAGTACATGGTCCCTATTGTTTTGGGTCCGGTCCAAGGTCAGTTGGGGTCAACAGAGGTAAAAACCTTGTAAAGTTTCCAGAACTGCCACTTCTACAATAGCACTTTTGTAACATGCCATGGTGTCTCATTTATAGAGCCAATATACTTCTCTTTGTTCATCCCCATAGAACTTGTGTTGGGAAGTGAGCATAAGTCAGATTAACTGGAATAAATACATGGTCAATTGAAAAAAGCCCACAAGATTGTTCTGCAGAGCCTGCTCACTATGGGTTATGTGGTATTCATGGAGCTTGACATGGGCATGTTGGATGCCCTGTGATTGCTATGAAATCACTGTGAGTAGAATGCATTATAGTAAAGTGGAGTGAAGTGATGTCCGTCAAAAAATCTAACGCACGCAAGAATAACGCACGCAAGTACGAACATTGCCCGGATTATAACCATAATGAGGAATAAAGCAATGAAGGCAACTTTGAAATAGTTCATTAGCATTGAACACATTGTGTCATGCATGGTCTTCATCTAGCCTGATAATGCTCCTGACGAACAAATTCATATTGTGCATCAGATTTGACAGACATTCATTGCGTGCGTTAGGGGGTTGACGGACACAACTATTCATGATTTGTGGTAACTTCTCACTTGCTAATGGCAATTTGGCACTGATTTAGATCTAGAACTCCATATTCACTATGTGCATAACTTTAGACTCACTACTTTCATTCATGACTTTTTTTCCAGAACTTCCAAACACCATAAATATGATCTGACACAATGGGTCCGAAAGATTACCACACAGATTCCTTATGACCGGGACAGGGCATGAAAAGAACCACAATTTTGTCTGTCAAAACTAACGCACGCAACACAGGATGTTGAATGGAAATTGAAAAATGAAAGACGTTTGTGCTGAACGGTTTATCTTTTCTTCATTCGTCAATGTAGATGTGTGTAATTCCAATTCCAAGTATAAATTCCAATTAGGAAGTGTTTCAAAATTGACCTCTATGTTACACTTTTATAACACCTTAGCATCTTTTGACTCACTACTGAAATGGAGTGTCAAATTGTTACATAAATTTTGTTTGACTGGTTTGAGGCAAAAAAAGGCATGGAATCACTACGCATCATTGCGTTCTTGTTTATTTCTTGACGAAGTCTAAGGAATCTATGCAGTCATGACATAATGTGTGTGTGTATGTATGTAACGCCTGGTTGTTAACACCATAACTCAACCCCACTCGGATGGATCAAGCACATACTTGGTATGTGTGTTCCCCATGAGGAGTACATGATCCCTATTGTTTTGGGGTCAAGTCTGACAATCTTGTTAACAGCATGAGTCCACAATGCTCCGTCCGGGACAGCTTTGTTATAGGGAGTACAGGAACCCTATTGTTTTTGGTGTAGACCAGGGGTCATTTTCGGGAAAAGAATAGACAATTGTAAAAAATATTTTGGCCAACTTTACCTGGTTAACACAATAACTTGACCCCACCTGGATGGATATATATATATATATCCACATGAAACTAATTGCGTCCCGAAAGTGTCTAAACGGCGGCAATTAATGGGCGTTGCTGCATCACTGCTGCCCTATATACATATCAAACCATCGTCAGTCATTTCAAATGGGGTCAAACTTGTGTTATCATACACTTTTTTCTCGGATTCAAATTCAAACTTGGTGTATGTGGGCTGTTTAGGTCACTATATCATATAATGTATGCACTGCACCTAGCTACTCTGCCCTTTTGTCAGCATCAACTGATGATGTTTTCAATATTGACAATTATTAAAAGCAATCTGGGCATGGCACTTTGCATGTTTTAGTTATTTCTCAGCAATGATCGAGGTGAAAAATTGCCTGGCCTCAACTAAATTTCTGAGGCCATGCTATTCCGTCCTTGAGTCTTACAACACCAATGAGTAAAAGAACCTTGACCTGAAATAACATCACATCACAATCTGCTGCTAGTTTCAGTGGGGTCATGCCAGAAAAGTTCATGAGAATGTGCTGTACCGAGCTCATTAGAGATAAAAATCCTTGATCAGATCAAATGGACATTTGGTGTGTTATCTTCCTCTTATGGGGATTACAAGAACTCTACTATTTGTGGTGTAGACCATGGGTCATGATGAGTTTAGGATCCCTGTTGGTTCATAGGTATAGTCAGAAAATCGATAGAGCCTTTAAACTTTCTGTTCAAGGAGGCTGTACGGAGTTGAGATTGAGGCTTTCTTAAAATATTATCATGCTTTCCTATAAGTTCCAACTCATTAATGTATGTATTCTGTTAAGTTAACTCATTATCACTATATTCTTTATTTTATTATACATCATAAACTGTGTCAATGGCCAATTATCTGTCCAAGAGATAGGACTAACCAAAGGTGATGTAGGGCTAAAGTGACCGATAGGTACCATTCTGTGTGGGGGTTAAGACGACCCTCAACCTGAAATGTTATGATCAGCTGTTTGAAATACAGCCACCCAGTTCGCGCGTTAAGTGTTCCCTGAGGGGCATATAAGTCAGAGGGGCGTGGCCTAGTAGAAATGTGTCAGGTATGAGGAGAGAAAACACAAGCAGGACCCTACACCTCAGATCCCTGAACCCCCCTGACCAACTTTCATGATCATCCGATTACAACTGAGGAGAAGCACTAAATGGCTCACCAAAATCGCTGAACACTTTGTATGCACCAGTTAATAATTATGACCAACCTTAATGATCGTTAGATCCAAACTAGAGAAGCAGCATCCAACATATTCCCACAAAATGGCATGTATGATGACCTTCAATTAACTAATAATAATTAGAGAAGTTTCAGCTGAAGTACACATATGTACAATGTGTGTGTGTATGTTGTTATCAAATTCATAACCTCATTTTTTATTGAAAATGTCAGTATTCAACACATGTACCTTTTTTTCTAAATGTATTTCTTCTACATTATTTATTTTATGTACATCTTTCATTAAAAGCAAAAAATTGTGTGCTACATTTGCAGAACCGTCAACCAATAAATTTATATATAAAGAAACCGTGCATTCATTTCTTTCTTAGCCTAAAAGCTTGCTATTTACTATAAAGGAGGTAGGTGGTTGCCAGTGATGGAGTCGAGTCCAGCCAATCCGAATCCGAGACCCTAGCTAGCACCCGAGTCAGAGTCCTCAGCTCAGAGTCCTCAGCACCGAGTCCCTGAGTCCTTATGAAAACTTGGCATTCCAGCCAAATTGTACACTATCAGATTTTGATGATGTTTGTGTATGGTCCTACATGGCTTGAAGGCCAGATGGAGGGCTAATTCATTGCTCTGAAACTTGCATAAATGAAAAGAGCATATTTCAAAACTCCTAAATCCACAATTTGGAGTTCCCAACTCGTATCTTTGTGTTATCTCCAATAATAGGTCCGGTCTGATGACGTCACAAAGGGAACCCAACGAATGTCCCTTTTGGGATAACACAAAGCCAATGACATCAAAAAACATTGCGTAATAGATGTATCCTCATTTTCACCATCTCATTCACATTTTTGGGGGTTAGATTTTTCTTAATATACTACTCAAAGGAAATCATAGTCTGCAAAGTCATGTTCAGCACTTCCATTGGCCTTTATGATACTCAAAAACACAAATAGGATCTGTCAAGGTGTTGGAAGCATCATTGATGTTATCTTAGTGGTGTTAGCATGTTCAATATAATGCTTTTGTGTTGTTATGAGTGAAATGACCAAGATATTTGCTTGCCAAAAATCAGTGAAGGACTCTGACAAGGACTCGGACCGAGTCCTTAGCATCTGAGTCCGAGTCCTTCAAAATCGGTCTCGAGTCCTCCATCACTGGTGGTTGCATGTCTTTTCCAGTGTGCCGTGGGCAAAGAGTCCTGCTCTATATACCCAGGAATTAGCGGGAGTATTTTTCATCCATTAATTGCCGTATTCGTGATATATTACTATGGGTGCACCGGAATCCAAATCCGGCTGGATTTCAGTTGAAATACCCCAATATTTAATGTTCCAGCATACAATCTAATCCAATCACCTTTTCACTTGTTGCAATCTATATGTCAATGCTGTACTACTTACTGTAGTGTATAACATGATGATTTAAGTAGTCTTGTAGTGTAAGTGATTTAACTGGAGCACCAATAGTGCTGTAGCTCAAACTGCAGAAGGTGCTGCGTGTTATTTTCTTTAAAAGGAGAGAGCGAACCCTGTCCACAAGACGGTACTGAAAGTTTTCTATTATGAGCAGTGATGGAGCCGAGACCGAGTCCCTAGCATCCAAGTCCCCGAGTCCTTAGAAAAACTTGGCATTCCAGCCAAATTGTACAATGCCAAATTGTACACTATCAGATTTTGTTGATGTGTGTGTATGGTCCTACATGGCTTGAAGGTCGGGTCGGATGGAGGGCTAATTCATTGCTTCGAAACTTGCATAAAAGACGAGAGCATATTTCAATACCCCATAATCCAAAATTTGGAGTTCCCAACTTGTTGTATCTTTGTGTTATCTTCATTAATAGCTTAGGTCTGGTGACGTCACAACGTGAACCAAACTAATGTCCCTTTTGAGATAACACAATGATAACTGATTTTGTATTCCTTCATAAATGGAAAGTGCAAGTGATATTTTTCTTTAAAGTCAATGACATCGAGAAACATTGCGTAATAATAGATGTATCCTCATTCTCACCATCTTATCTTATTGGTTGGAAGACATTTTTGGGGTTAGATTTTCTTAATATACTATTTTCTTAATATACTAGTCAAAGGGAATCATAGTCTGCAAAGTCATGTTCAGCACTTCCATTGGCCTTTATGCTACTCAAAAAACAAATAGGATCTGTCAAGGTGTTGGATGCATCATTGCTGTTATCTTAGTGCACTGTGTTAGCATGTTCAATACACTGTTTTTGTGTTGTTATGAGTGAAATAACAAAGATATTTGCTTGCCAAAAATCAGTAAAGGACTCGGACCCTTCAAGGACTCGAGCCCTTAGTACCGAGTCCTTAGCATCCGTGTCCGAGTCCTTCAAAATCGGTCTCGAGTCCTCCATCACTGATTATGAGTAAAATGTGTGTGAATAATAGGCCTGTGCCCAAACAAATAAGCGAAGGTGAGGTGTTGCCCAATAATAATCAGGGAATGAAATTCTGACATTTTGTTTGAACAGTCAATTTTGGCCAGTATGTGGAAATACTGTACACACAATTATTTTATTCGTACAGTTCAAGTCAGATGATCAGAACAGTTGGTGAGTGTTATTAGGGACCAGGAGCTCATGAATTTAAGGTCATAGGTCACCTACCTGTGGTGAATTTAGCCAAAATAATTAATCATTTTGAGGGTCATATGAAAGAGTTCCTTCTCCTACAAATTGAATGATCATGACGGTTGACCAGTATTATCTCATTATTATAATTAACAGGTGTGCCATTGAAACTCTTGGTAAAATGGAGCGCTTGAGATACCCGAAAGTCACAGCCCTAGACTTTCGGGTATTTCCAAGCCCGGGCACCCTAATAAAATTTCGGGCGGTTATCCGGGTAACCGTAATTTACCAGACAATAACAAAAGTGCAGTCTGACCTCAGCTACAGTGTAACAGGTCATCACAATAAAATACACCCAGGCTTGCAGTGACATTAAATGTACACACTCTGGTCTGCTCCTCTTGGGCTAACAAGCTTTCCTAGAACACCTGCCAGTCACTGCTGCTTGCCACTATCATTCAAAACCAAAACAGTTACCCTGTCACCCCAAAAGGAATAATTCCATTCCCAATGTCAGTGCTCCACAAAGGAGCAGTAAATTAGTACATTGTTTTCCCAGTGCCCAGAGGAGCCAAGTTTTAATAGGCAGGTCCTGCATTCAGCCATTAAAATTCCTCCACAAAAGTCGGGTCTGACCTCCATTTGTGGGTTAATGTCAATACATTCCAGTTAGTCCCAAACAACACAACACCTGTGCCCCTTATTACTCCCTAAGGTGATTGTAAATGGTGGAAACACTTATTTGAGCTGCTGTAAATGACTTAATAATCTCATATCTGTGATGTTCCTTCCCCCAACGCAATGCATGGACAAACTTACTGCATATGTGTATTTGTGTGGATTCCAGTTACGAGTGGCAACACTGCATATTTATTGGAAAGGAAGCCATTACCAATGATTATGGGTGATAACAGTCCTAAAACGGGTATCCAGTAAGTGATATTTCCACCCGGGACCCTACATGCTCGGGCGGGACCCGTTTGCCCGGGACTCAGTCACAGCCCTAGAACTTGCAAAAGAAATTTTTGTGCACCAACGTTTTTAGACATTTCATATCTTGTCAAAATAAGGGCACAAACTGTACAGTAGTGGTGGTTCAGTGAATGACGAGAGGAGAGAGAACATGTCCATGGTCTCCAGTGCCATCAACCTCACTCTCCCAATCAGCAACACCTACCAACAGTCTGTTCTATTAATCCGGCTGGAATTTGCGGTTGACGTATCATTTTGTTGGCAAACCAAACTAGTGTAAGCCCTCGACAGTAGTATGTTCTACTTGGGAATGTCCCTCTTTGTTAACTCCCGATGATTGTATATTCATTCACTCACTCATGGGAAGAAGCACATACGTTAAAGGCAGCTATACACCTGCTGTTCCCAATCACCAGACCTCTGAACAAGCGGACATTCATGAGCCTGAACATTACATATTACAATAAATATTGGTCCACATAGGCGGGGGGCAGGGGGGCACTCGCCCCCCAATTCGGGCAAATCAGTTGTTCTATTCAGCCGAACTGAATAAATGTTGCCAAAAAATGCAAAAGTGAAAGAAATGCCCGAAATTTCTGCCGACTGCCCGAAAAACATGCACAAAATTTTCGCGCGCGGTAGTAATTTCCACCGTGCGACTTCGAAGATTCGGGCAAAACATTTTCTGCCCCCCCAGATTTTAAGGGTCCCGTACGCCTATGTTGGTCCAGTTTGAGCTAGTGAACCTTTGGTTCTCTAGTTGGAAATAAAACTCGGTGAATTTCAAAAGAAACCAATATAGTTGTACAACATGCTGGGATGCTTTTCATATTGCACAATCATCATGGCAAAAATTGTAGAGGCGGGGAAGTCGTATGAATGAATGTCCGACATTTTTAAGACATGACTTGGAAATACCTGACCAAATAATAGCACAGTTTGAGGAAGAACCACCCTTTGACAACTTCCCAGGAAATGTGTATTCCAGTGTTTACCCAAGATGCCAACACATTTAGATATTCATTTAGATATTTAGATATTTTTCTACGATCAACCCTACAGTTTGTTTTAAAACAATACAAATATGTTGGTATCATCTGCAAAAAGAACAAGGGCCCCCTCACCAAAAACATTGGAAATGTTATTATGAATAACAACAGTCCAATGACCGTATATCTTCCAAGTAGGTAAACTTTTCTGATTCATAGATGTTCAACGAAGGCTTGGCCACACCTCTATCATAATTTGATAGGAGGATGATCAAGTGTCAAATGCCTTGGAGAGATGAAGAAGCATGCCAAATGAGTGTTTATGACTGGCATTGTAAAGCTGGTCAAGGACATCTACCAGTGCTAGCTCTATCGAGTACTGACAACTACTTAATTTGTTATTGGTATCGAGAAAGCAGGAGAGAAATGGGATGGTAGTTGTCTTCGTTGTCACCACTCTTAAATAAAGATATGACTCGGCAGTTCAAGTATCTATAGATTTGCTGCTATGTATGGCTTGAACTGATCATAACCTGCTGCTTCATTCAATTCTAGTTAATTCAGCCTTGCACATATACACATGGTATTTCAGTGACCCTCTAGCATATTATGCACAAATGTTTTCAGTGATGTATAAACAGCCTTCATCTCGTGAAGGCCTTTATATAGAGACGGGTCCATGCTAAAATTTATCTGGATCATCTCATATTGGTCATCAGTAAGCTGCATATCCACTGCTGGCACACACACCCGGCCATCGTCGCTGTCTGTGTCATCAGAATCAGTCTGTGAATCAAATGTATATGAAAGTGATGAAACAGGTCATGCTGTTATATTAAAGCAGAAGAAAAAATGTTGAGGCAGCACAGTGGCTTCACAGCCAAGTTGTGATTGCACTAACAACCCAAAAGGTTGCAGGTTCGAATCCCCGGTAGGCTGGCGGAAGTATATCAGCTGCCGGGAAATCGGGCGAGTTCGATTAGACGCAAACTCTACTTACAGTTCATCGTGTCAGTTAATTTAATTGTGGCTGCTGGTGCGTCTCAGCATACTCTCAACTGTTAAGAGGACCCCGCGTAAGCACTAGGGAACTAAACTGCTGGACATTTGAGAAGCAGGCGATCCTGATGGTCTTATGCTCGCAGCGTATGCCCCCAAATTTCCTTCCAACATAGTCACAAGGTTTCCAGACTTTGATCCAGTGTCTAAGCCAGAGAGGCATCTTGTCCTGGCTTCAGATGAGCTTTGACCCAACCAAACTTAATAGGGCTTATGTACTAATCAATCAGTAGGAGCTTCTCTCATCCATGTGGGTCAACTTATGGGTCAATTGAGTTCGCAGGATATACTGCAATTAGCCAACTAAAAAAAAAGAGAGTTTAGATTTGACCTCTACAGGCTCAGTTTTAACAGCAGAGGTAGAGTAGAGTTTACTTGGATCAGTCTCAACATGACTACTAGACATGTGCAGGTAAATCCCCCCCATTAATTATGAATCTTTACATCTCTGATGGTTAGAAAATTGCATACAACATGTTAACCTTGAAATGACTTTCAGGTTGTTCAGGACCAACTGCCATGTTTCCAGTGACCACCTGTAGTCCATACCCACCAAGCAGGGTTAGCGCTGGCTCTGAAATTTCGGGGTCCAATCATGTGATTTTAGCGCATAAATCGACCAAGCATTGTCATTTCATGGGAAAAGCGTCAAATTTTTCTCCTTTTTGGACTCTTTGGTGCACACATAATTTGGGGGTCCAAACTGCCTAAAAAGGTGTCTATGACCCCGAGACCCCCAGTAGCGCTAACCCTGCCACCAAGTTCAATTGTAAATCAGACAAACCTAATAATTTCACATAAGACCTGCAAAATTGAGGGTAGAAGTCGTGCTACACCGCCGACTTTCGCACTCATTCTGGAGTTTACTATAGCAGATATGTAGACAAAGCTTCCGATCGATTGGACAAAGCGTTAGAGAGTTATTGCCTTATTGGGCCTGATGTTTCTCGAGGTGGCTGCAGAGACCCACAAAACCATGTCTCCGGACACTTTACATGCGGCGGGATAATAAGAGGAAGGTTACAAAATCGGCAGTCATTACTCACAAGGTCAACTTCGTCAACTTGGGTTCCCTCTGCAACACTCTGTGACCAGATCTGTATGGGATTCCTGTTCCTCTCTGTCCGTATCTTATGGTGGTTCCACGTGGTGCGGAATTCTTCCAGGCTCTTGTTGATCATAGGCAAGAATATGTGGTGGGCGCAGAAAATGTCCCTATCACAGTCAGGGTCTAGGAGTCGCTCTTCCTCCATGTCGCGGAACATCTCAATGAACTTTGAGATGCAGCTCTGGTGTGGTGGAATGACAATAGGGATCATGTACTCCCCACAGGTAATAAAAGAAGGTCTCGGGCCAAGGAAAGATGAAGCCACGATAAGAACAACTGGTCAACTTGTTAATCAGGGGCCAAGGGAGCCAAGCTATTACAGAACAAAAGTCTTAGGATTAACAGTTGCGGGACAACCAAATCTTCTTCTGGACAACCTATAACACAACATGGTAGTTCAACAGACATGCATCATGCTTTTAGTCTACAACGGGGGAATGAGAGGCTTTTTTCTCCCAAACAATCAGTCTCTGCCAGGCACTGAAAATGATAAAACTTGTGTATGAGGACAGGACACTTGTGTGACCAAATACATGTTATCACAAACTGTGCCGATGTACGGGAAATTATGTGATCCATCTCAGTGGACAGTGGAGTATGCTTCGTAAAATCTCACCCACCCAGTTTCAGCTCCAGTAAATAAGGGATCAGTTACAACAAAACTATTTTTTTCTTTATCAGTATCCACATTTCTCCCTAAGATGATGCTAATACATGATGATGAGTTGGTGACTGTCCATAATATATACCATGAACTTCAAATTGATCAGGAAGCATGTCCCAAATATATGTACACACTACACAGATCATAGAAAACTATTGCTTGGGACTTTTGCACAAAGAAACTACACCCACCTTATCACCTTATGGTTCCCATCGATATGCCGGAGGGCATTGGCACCAGGAACACTCTGGGTCCACACGCATCATGCTTTCACGGACTCTTCGCCGTGACACAGTGATATGAACGGAACTCAAATAGCCAGCCAACAGCTTCTCACCCCACGATGGGTTGTCACGGGCAGCATCTCGGATGACATCATCTAAAGCATCATCTGGATAAGAAAAGAAGTTTGATATTGAATCATATAGATATATATATAATATATTGAAAGATGCGATGATCCCTTCGAAAGTTACGGACTTCCAATGTTTGATCTGTTATACTGTACTGATGGTGCAACAATGTTTGACGTCAAACAATTTTTTACATATTTCAAATGTTTTGGTTCATGGTACATACAGTGTACCCAAACGTACCTTTTGTTCGTCTTAGACAAGTGAATATTGCACCTACTAACTCACTAAACGAAAGTTCCCCTCGCTGGTTATTAGTGTCATCATTAAAGTAAAACTATGTGTAGGGCTGTGGGTCATAATTTCTGAAGAATACAAAATATTTGCAGAGTTGTACAATTATTATTGCAAGCTGAGAATCCTGAGATGCTCCCTGTATTGTGCAATCAGTCACCATGGCAGTTCAAAACCCTGTACAGTAAACATCATTTTTTTTATGAAATCAATATCATAATATGATAGGGTGGCGAGTGAACACAAAATACAAAGATCCATGGAGGCGTCGACGCGAAGAAAGAAATGCCAATTACAAAAAATGTTCAAATTTATTGCAAATGATCAGGGAAAACAAGGTGTTAAAACAAAGCTTTATAAAATAATGTTTTATATGAAAATAATTGAGTTGATGAATATGCCAATCATAGTCATTTCACTGGTCAAATTTTGCAGTGCAGTGAAATAATTGTTGCTAATTTATTACTGCCACTTCCTTCCATATCAGCTTAACTAGATGTAAACATCATAGGCGTACGGGACCCTTAAAATTTGGGGGGGCAGAAAATGTCTTGCCCGAATCTTAGACATTGCATGACGAAAAGTACTACCGCGCGCGAAGAATTTTTTTGCATGTTTTTCGGGCATTTGATTGAAAATTCCGGCCAGTCAGCTTTCACTTTTCACTTTTGCCTTTTTTGGCAACATTTAGTCAGTTCGGCTGTTTTATTTTGCCCGAATAGATCAACTGATTTGCCCGAAATGGGGGGCGAGTGCCCCCCCCCCCCCCGCCTCGTACGCCTATGGTAAACATTATTTAAAGAGAGTTTTGGAATACAGGGGTTCGATAAGCCAGAAACATTGTTCAGACTTTTATTTTTTCACGAATCCGTGACAACCAGGGGCGTCTGCGCCGCTCTGGCGCTCACATTTAGAGCGACACTAGATGGTGACTCAGCGGCAACCCCCCTATTATTAACATTTTTTACCCAAAACACTTTTTTTGCAGAGGCCACGCCTCCCTAAATTCTTGCTGGGGAGGGCATGGGAAATCTGTAATATCTGTCAGAAACACAAAATTTAAGGCACATGTGTACATTAATGATATTCTCTGTTGACACTGTGAAAGTGTCAAAAAAGTGGCAAAAAAGTCAACTATTATGAGCTGATTTGGCATGTGTCATATTCAGCTTAGTAAAAGTGTGTGGTACCAGTTCTGCGAAATTTGGACATCTTAGTACACTGCACACTTTTGTCATCTCTACTAGTATTACACTATTATTGTTATTACTAATTTAAGTTAAGCCCCAGCACTAGGCCTAGGCTAGGGGCCTACTGCCTAGGCTATACCGACTCAATCAGCCTAACCAGTACCTGTAACTAGGCTAGGCCTAACATAAGGTCACTAGGCCTTAACGGTCTAACTATCTAACTAACGGTCTAACGGTCTAGTTATCAACTGAAATTAAGCCCAGGTTAGGCCTAGACTGAGGCTAGAGCTAGCTGCTGCTACTGCTAGCATCGGCCTAGAGTAGGGTATCCTCAGTGTACCCAAACCCGGCCGGTACGCAAACCCGGCCAGCGCGTATAAATGATTGTTAACTAGGCCAGTTGCGTGTTAACACATTTTCAACAAAACATTCTACTTCAAGAGTCACGCGCAAACAAGACCAATAATGGAAATATTTGATTTTGTAGATAAAATATGAATGTTTCTGTAATGAGGCTTATGAAAAACACTGATCAGTGTTCGATCCCTCTCAAAATCGAAATTAAACAGAATGCATTGCCGATGAAAAATGGAATAGCTTCCTATGGTGCCTCAGTGCACTGTGGGTGAACAAAATTTATACATTATTTTCGAATGAGCCCTAGCGACGCTCGTACTATTGTAGTGGCCGGGTTTAAGAAAATGAGGTGTGTAAACTTCATTCAGGAATCCTTCCATTTCTTGGATATTCTTTGACGATTTATTTTCAAACCTTGAGAGAAATCAAGAAGAGACATTTGCAACCAAAACTGGTGAGTTGAATTTCTTTATTTGCTCCGATCAGATATTCTGGGGATGAATGATTACTTAAGTGGCCGGGTTTTGGTACCATCATGCTACCCGTCGAATGCGCATACCCGTCGAATGCGCATACCCGTCGAATGCGCACCTTGAATAATATTTCATATCATCCAGCATGCTCAAATTTCATCATTCAATGATTCAGGTTTATCATGGAAGGAACTTGACGAAAATTATTAATTTTGAACTAGGCCCTAGGCCTAGGCCTATATTTTAGTATCCTTGCGCCGCAGAGCAGACATCGTTCCAAAACACAAAATACGTTAA
>JAODFY010268779.1:0-14848 GCA_027580055.1 Paracaudina chilensis | reverse complement strand
GCTTTT
Organism: Paracaudina chilensis; assembly: GCA_027580055.1. NCBI lineage: Eukaryota > Metazoa > Echinodermata > Holothuroidea > Molpadida > Caudinidae > Paracaudina > Paracaudina chilensis. The sequence continues at coordinate 14,842 of JAODFY010268779.1, read as the reverse complement.
GTCTTTCTTTATAGTTTTCTAGAAACATTTCTATAGAATCTTTGAGCAACAACTGCTGTACAATTTATTTTCAAAAATTACAATCTTTGGCACAAATTGGCATAAAGAAAATCATGAAAATCATAAAGATTAAGACGGGTGATATCACAAATAGTGCCAGACAATTAAAGTTAAAAGTCATTTAAAAATATCAACAAAGTAAAATGCCATTGTTGGATGTGGGTTTTCCTCCGCTTATTTATCAGAGAGTTTTTCACAGGAATAATATTTTAACAGAACAAATTGAGTGTATGAAACCAAGTCAGCAAATTGAGTATTTATTGTATGACAGCCCTAACTATAAAAATCCAGTACGACTCATTTAAGCAACTATTATCACCAATTACAAGACGTACCCAATTTTTCAAATGACTGTAAATTTAGAAGCCAAATTATAGTTGGAAACAAGGATAAGTTCAATGACCTTGCCTGTCAGTTTGTAGTCTTGCCTTCACATGTTCATGGAGGGGTCTAACTAGTACTTTCATGACTAACAAGATAAACTAACATTTAACATGGCACTACTAAAAGTTGAAACCTTCACAGGATGACTGTGTGTTTATCTAAAGGATTAGCTGTGGTTAGATGGACACTGCCTAGGTGTAATGGTTAAATCACTTCATGCAGCTAAAATCTCCCAGTTACATTTATTCCCAATGCAAGTTTAAACAATAAAAATCAGAGTTTTAAAACCTAGAACTGAATATGACTGGCAAAACCAGTCTGATTATCCATGATATAGCCACGTTAAGCTATCCTTTTTTGTCTTCACGAACTTGCAGCTTGTGACTGTAACTTGAACGGTACAGATGCTACTACCTGTATTGATAGAACATGTAGCTGTGACCAGATCACAGGACAGTGTAACTGCCAGATGCCTACCATAGCTGGCAGACAGTGTGACCGGTGCGGCAGGATAGAGAATGGTAAGAACTTTGTTTTGTTTTTGGAAGAGGTCAGATCTTAACAGGAGAAGAAAGGGCCGTGATTCATTCTCAATATTGGGGTAACATGACCACACATTCAAAAGATTTACTGTGTGAAAAATTAAAGGCAATTGGAGAGTCCTCAGATATTTATTGGGGGGGGGGATGGGATCCCTGCCCATGGGAGATGACATGAAGTAAGTGACATTCACATTTTTAGCAGAGGTTGGAGGTCGGATCTTAAAGAGAAACATAAAGGGAAACAACTAATATGATTACCACAAGTGACATTCATATTTTGAGTATAGAAAAGTAAAGTTTATGAAGTAATTTCTACAAAAAAACAAAAAAAAATAGAAGTAATTATGAAGCATCAAGAACACTAACAAACCAAAATTCAACTTACCAAATTAACCCCAGAGTACTCAAATTGGATTTTTGGTTCCAATGCCGCAGGCAATCGGCAGAACTAAATTTTGGCGTCTGTGTGTTTGTGAGACACTTGAGCTTGTGAACCCAATATCTCGAGTTAGGCAAGGTGGATTGATATCAAACTTGGTGCATATATGTGTGTCATGGGTAGTAAATGAATATATATTGTTTCAGTTCACTTATCAGAACCCCTACAATTTACTTTTTTTTTCACTTATAGATATGTCTGAAGTGGAAGAAGTATTTGTTGGTAAGTTTTATATCAGTTAGAGAGGGCTATATTAGGATGGAAATTCAGATTGGTGTTGCCAGTCGGGTGAAACTCCCAGATTCTTCAGTTCATTTAATACTAAGCTCTAATACTCAGGGAGAAAAAATATTGTGATAGACTAAGATGTGAGTGATGTTTGTGGACACAATGTCTCAAGGTAGGGATGGTGGATTGATGTCAAAATCCCTATTGATTGAAATGAACAGCTCTCAGTAGTGGCGGCAGGGGGGTGGGGAGGCGCCGCCCCAGAGAGCTCTGGCTGATATCCAACTGAATAGAATGTGGTTTACCATGCAATGGAAAGGAATCAGGGTCTAACGTTCCTATTTCATACCAGAAAATTAAAAAATTCTTGATCCATAATTTTTTCTCTCACAGATGTCTACCCAAACTGCCAGCCATGCCCGGAGTGCTTTTATGATTGGAGGAGAGATCTGACTGAACAATTCAATACCCTAGATGGCATAGATCTGGTTCTGCAAGGTAATACCATTCTTGTGTGCTGCTCATGTTATGTCGCAGCTCATGTCTACAGCCACTGTCAATCCGCATTTCGCACAACTGGTGTATGTGGGATGTACTCAACTCTCACAATATGCACATGATATCACTTTCCGTACATTCCAAACTACACATGGCACAAAATATCTGAGAACATAACAAAGGCACTGGCCATTGGTTCAACTCTTCTTACATTGCTGAGATGTGAAAATGTGAAAATTAATTCCTCAAAAATAAGGACATGCTGATTGTGCAATATCTATGTTTTCACTAAGTACACACAATGAATGATTTCCCCTCTTTGGTTTTGTTTAACTGAATTGCTCTTACTGTTAACCTTCAAAAATAACAACACTGTTGCAAAGCCTGTTGTTTACAGACCAGGGTGATACACATCACACCACCACTACAGCATCTGCTACATGTGACAATAAAAATCTAAGAGCATTTTTGTGTGTGTACTATCTGAGTGATGTCATAGTTATTGCACAACCAGCTGTAGTTATCATTGTGTATTTTATGCATTCAATTTGCCCTGTATTATATCTTACCCATCTTTTACCCATCATTTCCCTCATATTACCCTCATATATTCCCTCATATAGTAACAAAGCATAGGTGTTGTTTTGTGGCAGTTAAGCTGCATTTACACCAAGAAATTTTTCCACCTGATTTGTTAAACACGACAGTTGTACACAATGAAGCATCTGGTGTAAATGAATTTTCTCACAATTTTATTCACGTGTATTTTATCGGGCAAAGTGCAACCAATGCGTGATCAGTCATCGCGTGTAAATGCTTCTGTTGAACCACCAAGATATTTTACACAGTCTCATCGATTGCGTTAATTTTCAAGCAAATTACACCTTAAGACTATACCATACTGTAGCTCCCAACTTCTTAGAAGGCAAATGCATGTAATAGGGCATCGATCGCTGTCCTGGGGAAATAATAGCGTATCTTTGGCAAAGGCTCACACTACGACATGTATTGGAAAGTTGAGACTATACTGTGCCTTAAGACTATACTTCTGGTATTCAGTATGCCTATGCCCCATAGATCATAAGGGGCTATTGCTTTGTGTTGATTAGTGTGGAAGCTAATTTTACACCAAAGTATCACCCATGAATGTACAGTATTAGGATCGGTGCATACTGAGTGTATCTTCTCTTTGCAGGAATTCTCTTAAGCTTTGAGAACGTGTCAGTAGTGTCTGTGGATGATAAGCTTCAGCTGATAGAGAGGGAGCTTGAATCTGTCCAGTCAGCCCTAGACAGGGCTTTAGCCCAGGCCCAGGCACTGGATGCATTGCAGGCACAGTATGTACAGGTAATGCATACAGACAATATTTTGTTTTGTAAAATGTAAATTCAGTTTTATAAATTTTATGCTTTTCCATTTTAACTTTTTTAGTTTTGTCAGTTAGTCAAATGAAAAGTCAACTATTGATTGTATGGTTGATAAACACAATTTTGCGAATGATACGCATTAACAGCCATTGTTTGTTTTAATTAATAATTTGTGATAATAAATGTGATTAGTGGTTCATCCATCATACATGCTTTGGTGTAAGGTCGCTTGCATTATTAAGGTTACAACACGTGTATGTACCACTACCATGTGCATTTATAACGACAATTAAGTTAATGTAGTACCACTACCATGTGCATTTATAACGACAATTAAGTTAATGTGGTACCACTTCCATGAGCATTTATAACGACAATTAAGTTAATGTACATCATTCAAGGTAGTTGGCTTGCAGGCTTTAGTTTAGTTTTAGTTACATTTTGTAAGACAACAAATTTGATGTTTTGATGTGTTCTCCAGTTTAGACATAGTCTTTAATAAGGTTTTTTGGAAAACATTCATCTGTGTATATCTTATTTCGTGGAACATACAAAATATCTTTCGCAAAATAGTACATGTGTCTTATCGTTGAATCAATAAAATCGTACCATGGAAGTGCCCTGAAAATGGTATTAAAATAATAAAGACTGCAGAAAATTTGCACTTCATGGAATTCTGTTTGAGCGATCGCTAATAGATCACAATGTTGCCTTTGCAACATCAATCCTCCCCCTTATCACTTCTGGTGGAAACCGTCTGTGGAACTTAAACCTTTTTAATTATTTCAACCCCAAAAAATTTAAGAATTTTAGGTTTTATTTTCTTTACCTTGGTAGGTCACTGACACATTAGTTTTGCTGAACAGCACCTTAGAATCGGCAATAACAGCCCAGGCGGACCTCAAGGAAGCCATTCAGCAACTCGGTGACTATGACGGCAATGTGACCATCGTGGGTGTAATGGTGAATGCTGATCAGATCAGAGAGGGCGCCCTCTCAAGGAGTACCAACCTCGACAGTCTTTACCAGTTTGCCAATGCCTCATGGTTTCGCATCCAGCAGTTTCACTTGGTTTGCATAGAGGCAAGGGCTCAGACCTCGGCTCTCTTTAACCAATCTGAAGAACTCATGAACGACGTGAATCAGTCCATCCAAAAGCGACAGAGCATGGCTACGGCTCTTAACGACCAGGAAAAGATTCATGAAAGAACTGAAAACGTTAATACAATCAATGAGATTAATGACATCCACAGCTCATTTGTCTTGGATGATGCAGTTCGTGACATAGACGATGCAACGCTGCTTGCAGGATCAGCGAGGCAAATCAGTGGCCTGATTGTAGGGCGAGCCAAGCAGGAGGTCGAGGAGACAAGGACCCTCGATGATGTGGCTGGTGCATCCAGTGCCAATGTCAGCTGGGTTCAACAATTGGCAGCCGATGCACAGAGTAACAGCCGGTCATATAAGGTGGGGAGGATACTTCATTACAGTGTCAAAATTTTATATTGCAGATTTGTTTTGGGTTTCATGACATAATAGTTTTTAATATTAAAGAATGTTTGGATAACCTAAGGCTGCTGTTGTAACTTTTGGCAACCCAACCATACTTCTAAATCATATTATTATTTCCTTTGTATATTTTTGTTTTAATTTTAACTTTAGTAACATTGTGCCTAAAAGGTGCTGCCAGAAAATGGCTTCAAAATATGCTACTTCAAATTGATATTTTATTTATAATTTATATATATGTATTATTTAATGAAAATTAATGATTGAGGCCTTTATTGCCGCCAAACTATTAAACCTATTTAAACTATTTAAAGAAAATACAATTCTTTAACAAAATGTAGCACCATTTTGTATTTAAGGAACCATAATTATACATATATAGCCTCCTCCCGCAGGACAGAGATCAATAACAGCTATTGGCCTCTCCTCATCGCCACCCTGGATCCGCCCGTGTGTACAAATTCCTTCATAGCTTTCTATACTTGCATCTATTTATTCTGGTTTTTTATCCTCAGGAAGTTGCCATGTCTATATTCTCCAATGCTACAGCAGTCTACACAGAAATACTGACGATAATCTCATCCCTGAATGAGTCGGCAGACACCATCGTCAATACAACTTCAATCGTCAACAACACCATGCGACTCTCTGTGCGTCCTTTTCCAGAAATGGCTGCTCTGGTCGATCAGATAAACGCTTCTCAGATACTAGAGGGCGACATTGGTAATCTACCAGCCGACAGTCAGGGACAGCGGAGTAGAGCTGAGAGTGTCTTAAATGCAACCATAGAAGCTGAGTAAGTAAAATGCCCCTCCCCATAGTAAATGGGGAGTAGTGGTAATAGGGTACTGATGCCCCTCCCCATAGTAAATGGGGAGTAGAAGTAATAGGGTACTGATGCCCCTCCCCATAGTAAATGAGGAGTAGTGGAAATAGGGTACTGATGCCCCAACCCATAGTAAATGGGGAGTAGAGGTATAGGGTACTGATGCCCAGGCCCATAGTAAATGGGGAGTAGAAGTAAAATTATACTGATGCCCCTCCCCTTAGTAAATAGGGGGTAGAGGTTATAGGGTACTGATGCCCCTCCCCATAGTACTTGAGGGAGTAGAGGTAATAGGGTACTGATGCACCAACCCATAGTAAATGGGGAGTAGAGCCTGTAGAGGTATAGGGTAATGATGCCCCTCCCCATAGTAAATGGGGAGTAGAGGTATAGGGTACTGATGCCCCTCCCCATAGTAAATGGGGAGTAGAAGTAAAATGATAATGATGCCCCTCCCATTAGTAAATAGGGGGTAGAGGTAATAGGGTACTGATGCCCCTCCCCATAGTAAATGGGGAGTAGAAGTAATAAGTAACCGTGGTTGCTTGAACAACCATGGTAATAACTAACCATTGTTGTTTAGGCATGATTGGTTTATAGTTAATCATCAGTGTTACTAAGCAACCAATGGTCGTTAAGCATTAAACTCCGGCAAGTAAAATCAATACAATTGAAAAACCTCATAAAATGACTTTTGCTAAAATAAACCAGTGTGTTAACCATTGTTTTGGACAGTTCCTCTGTCCAAACGATGAATAATAAACTTGTGTTGTTTTCACTAGACACGAAGCTTTGGCAGTACGCGGTTATCTGAATACGATAGAGTTTGACCTGGAGGAGGGGAACCAGGCTAAGTCCAGGGCCGAGGCAGGCCTCGCCAGTTTAACGGGCAACCGTACCGTCATTGAGAACATAACAAATGATGTAAGTACCAAAATGTGACAGTGCAGTGGTTTAAGCGACAACCATAATCACCCATCACAAACTAGCTAATACCAATGTTGCAGACAGAAGAGTCTGCCAGAATCCATCTGATTCCCTTCTGGATATAGGCCCCATCAGGTGAGGGCACTCGGTTTGTTATTCACAGATAATCTAGTTGGTATTACCTGGACCAGATCAGTTTGTGTTCTTGGGCAAGGACCTTAATCTTGAAGGCCTCTTCCCGCCAAGTACCCGCCAGGTAACTTGTAATATAGATTGTGGCAGCCTGCATACTCTAATGGGGATGATGGTGGCACACATGTCTGAGTTGAATAAATTAAGGATTGTGCACACACATGTGTGGATGTGACTGGTAATCGATGAACATATATAGAGTAGCTTTGTATGAATTTGTTCAAGAAGGGCTCTGACAGTCAAACCCACCAGGGCTCATTATACCTGTTGGGGTGGGGCTAAATTTTGAGGGGCACACAGCCTTCATGGAGGGCACTGAGGGGAATCACAGCCTTCATGGTGGGCAGTGAGTGCCATCAGTTGTGCCAGGTATTTTAAGCCCTGAATAATCCTGCTGTTTATTTTGGACTAAGAATCATGAGAACCACAAATTCTCTTTCTAAGATTGCTATCTAGAATTTACATTAATATAGTACGTAAATATCTCCTTGGCGGTTAACTACACCTGTGAAACATGTTTCTGAGCTTAAATGTTATTAACTGAGTGGTAAGATTGGCAACATGAACTGAATATAGTACATGAATGTTTACAATGTCACCATGAGAGAAAACTCATATTACGTAGCTGACAGTACCTTAGATTCTGTATGAATGTAATGTTGCAGTTTCACAAACTTTTACACTTTGTAGTGTGTCTCTGTTGTAGTGTTTGTTCTACATACAAATGTGGATTAAAGGGTAAACAACTCTCACCCTGAGTATGCTAGAAATCTACTAGACTGTTCAGCCCGTTTGCTGTTATGTATGGGGCTGGCAAACAACTCTCACCCTGAGTATGCTAGATATCTGCTAGACTGGTCAGCTCATCTGCTAGATTGGTAAGTTCATTTCCTAGGTTGGTCAGTTCATTTCCTAGGTTGGTCAGCTCATCTGCTAGATTGGTCAGTTCATTTCCTAGGTTGGTCAGCTCAGCTGCTAGATTGGTCAGCTCAGCTGCTAGATTGGTCAGCTCAGCTGCTAGATTGGTCAGCTCATCTGCTAGATTGGTCAGTTCATCTGCTAGATTGGTCAGCTCATCTGCTAGATTGGTCAGCTCATCTGCTAGATTGGTCAGTTCATTTCCTAGGTTGGTCAGCTCATCTGCTAGATTGGTCAGCTCATTTGCTTCCATGTATCAGCTTTGACCAATCACATATGTCATGGGGAGTTTGTAAATTTCACTTTGGAGCCAGACTTGTAGTAACATAAAAAAGGCTTTTACATTTTGTATCATTTTTTTAAGTGTTTCTTTTTAGGTCAGGTTTTGATTGATAATATTCATATCGATATATTTTCAAGATTCTATTTTTTGTTTCAGGTGGACATTCGAGCCAATAAGGAGCTCACAACAAGTGCTAACTTGTTAGATGATATATCTGTGTTGATTGAGCTCAGCAGGTCAACCAAGCAGTGCTACATTGATAATGCAATATCGGGAGAGAACATCACAGAGAACATGCTAAATTCATACACCAGACTAGAAGAAAGTGAAAGTGTAAGTAGTCTTAGACTTATAAAAATGGAAAGTCAGGTAAGGCGGAGCTCACAAGTGTTATCTTGTTAGATGATATAACTGTGTTGATTGAGCTCAACAGATCAACCAAGCAGGGCTAAACTGTCCCAATAAGGAAAATGTACTAGACCCTAATACAAAAAGAATAGTTGTTGGCTGTTACTGTAACACATCAATTGATGTTATTTGACACATCCAGTCGAAGAGGTCAGAAGGGGGTTCAGTACTGGCTCATGTTGGAAAGAAACAAATTGGTTTGAAATTTGCTGTCATCATTTTTGTCTTCCTTGAAACCATTTTTAGATGTTGTCATCTGCGTCAGCTAAACAGAAGCAGTTAGACGGTGAGGTTTCTGCCAAATCTGATGTGCTGCAAGCAGCTGCTTCAGTCATCAAGGAGTTACTGGTCAATGAGGATAATATGCATGTCATACAGCAGGACCTTGATCAGCAAGCTCAGAGTCTGGACAGTAAGTAAAAGAGTTCATGACATGGCACATACAAAAAATGTGACAGACACACAGTACATTGCCTGTGACAGACACACATTACATTGCCTGTGACAGACACACATTACATTGCCTGTGACAGACACACATTACATTACCTGTGACAGACACACATTACATTGCCACTACATTAAATAACCAAATCCCCAAAACTGTTCCATATTCAATAAACATATTTTGCAGCTAAAACTTTTGATAGTAGAATAATTGTTTTTACATAACTGTTTCTGAATTTGAAATATTTTGATATATTTTGTTTCTTCAGATTTGATCAGCCAATATGAAGCCAATAATGTTCACATGGAGAGATTACTGGATAAGCTAATTCAGAAAGAAGCAGAACTGGACCAGGTATTGGCCAACCTGGACGGGACTGATGGTATCAGTCTACAATGTAATGGAGATGGGACATAAATCATCCTGTGAGGGGACTGATATTCTACCGGTTCAGAATGGTTACTGAGCATTGTATTATTAAGTATCATGGAATAATATATATATATATATATATATATGTGAAGGGACTGATGGTACCAGTCTACAATGTAATGGTAGTAAATTGGAGCTAAGCATAATCCATTAAGGGGACCAGTCTAAATTTAATAGTCACTGACCTTAATCCACAAATGGTAAAAGTAAAAATGTCACTGAAAATGTAATAAATTCTGGAGTACTGGTGTCAGAGAAGGAGACTGAATATAAACAATGTAATGAAGGGGACTGATGGTACCAGTTTGCAACATGCTGGGAACTTAACTACTGTATTATTAAGTGCCCTACAATGTAATATATAAAAAATACATATTCATACTCCTGTCAGGGAACTGATAGTGTCAGTCTGTAATGTGAATGTTCCACTGATACTGAACAAGTCTGAGAACTGATGGTATCTGTCTATTATGTAATGAAAAGAAGTGTGTGGAGATATTGTACCCAAAGACACCCGGACAAAATTACTGAGGTGTCCGACGGTATCAGTGTAATAAAGACTGAACATAAGCCTTAATGTAACTAAGAGTTAGAAGACTGAGGTCAACAGTAACAACTAAACATTAAAAGTGCAGTCAGGGGTTGAACTGCACAATACTATTTTTACCCCTAATCCAATTGTAACACTTACTAGAGCTAAGGAACACCTTTTGGGGGATTTTGTCCGGTGACAAATTATATGCATAAATCATTAGTTTGTATTTATTTGTATTCTTGAGAGCGATTTCAAGTAGAATAATTTGACATGATTTTATGGCGATTTTTCAATTTCATTAAGAATCTGGCAACATTTGTGACATCACAGTGGCACATTGCATCCCACAAACATTTGTTTTTCTTTATAATATAAATAGTGATTTTTTCTTGAAATATATTATCCATAGAAATGGAATCCACAAGCAACAAATGCTGCTACAAAACATTTGTATTAAATATTACAAACTTTGGCATAGCATTTCAACTTGGTATAGAAAAAAAAAAACATGAAAAATATAAAGAATAACAAAGAGTTGTCAATCCAAGGTGCTCTGATGACATCACAAATGTTGCCAGATGCTTTACTTAAATTAAAATTAAAGTGATTTAAAATCAATATCTCAACAACCAGACATGCTGTTGTAATGGGACTTTCAACATTGAGTGTACTTTTTTACCAGTCCTGTTTAATTTGTCACTGAACTAGTCCTTTAATCACTTTATTAGTGTTGAACTGTTTAGAATGATGGTAGTAATGGAGATATCTTAAGAGGCTGAGAATTAATACCAGGGTTTTCTTGTGCTATAAGGGGCTGAGATGATGACTGGTGTCTTTACTTTATTTATATTTTTTAAGGTTTATCAACTTATAGTACAAGTACTTATACAGATAATTCTATATTTGAACAATCATTCTAAAAAAAAATCATTTAGTTTTAGTAATAAATATATATTTTTGGGGTTTTATTGTAATTATGTGTGGTTAATTGTATCTACTTTGCACTGTAATATATTTGTTATTGTAGTTATAAATGATGATTTAAAAGCTCTATGATAGGAGGGGGGTGCAGCTATACTATGCTGAGCAGTCAAATTTGTATAAAATTTGCCAATTTTTACCAATGGTCTGCTATTTTGGTAAACTTATTTAATTAAGAACAGAAAAAAGGTTGTAAATCCATAAATATATACAAACTTCAATACTTTAGAAGGCAATGGATTGTCCCTTACTATATCTATATTCTTTTTGAGAAAAAATAAGTTGGTTTGCACATCCTGGTTTGGGCCTGGCCTGTATCCAGGGCGGCCAGGAAAATATTATCCCCCCATAGAAAATTTTGGAGTTACCAAAAAAATACATTGTGGTTTTTCTTTTATGAAATGCCAACCCTCCCTCCCCCACTGAACAATATTTTGGCCTACCTGGAATATATTTTGCCTCCTTGGGTGCCTAACCTAATATGGGCCTAACCTAATATGGGCCTGGTATGAGCAAATGATTCTTATTATCAGCAAAACATCATATCATTAAATCATTACAAGTTTTATGCTGTATTCACCTATTTTTTTATCGATGGTGACATTTAAAGAAGAAATCCATATATAATTATTTTGTGGGAGAAAAGGTTGTAAATCCCAAAATATACAACAACATGAAAACATTTAACAAATTGTAGCATACCATTCAATGTTCTTTCATTCTAGATATTATTTTTTTTAACACAATTGGGAAAATATATATGAATTTCTCTTCCTATGTTACCATTACCCTCCACAATGCCACTGATACAAAATATTGAGTTGGTGCATGTAATGGTCATGTATACTAAACATAGTGATATTATTTTTTGTTTTAAGTTAATACATATTGAACTTTTATCATGTTGCTGTGTTGATTGCGTTTGATTATAAATATTCCATTCAACCATTGATATCCTTCATTGTACCATCTTATCCTTGGTGTAACTCGATTACTCAATAACTCAATTACTCAAAACTAAGTTACAAGTCAATGATATGCTAAAGTTAAAATACACTCCGGCATTTAATATGTTGTATGCTCAAGTTAAATAGACCAAAAAGCGGGATTGGATCATAAACTGTAACTGTTTGCTTCAAAGTATATTTGCTTTAGATTATAAATATAATTAGTAAAAATTATCTTTTTATAAATATCTTTGGATTATAAAAATATTATGCTTAGATTGTGATGAATCCTTTGTTTTTCTTTCATTTTATTCATCTCTGTAAGTGGTTTTATCTTTCTTATAATGTCTTCCATTTTAAAAATGCCTTGATTCAATTGATGCATTCCATGTCTGTGTTCACCTTGAAGTGTTATTTGTACATGCTATAAAATAAATGTCTACATAATAAATAATAATGACCTGAATATTTCTGTCTTTATTTGAGCCTTTATACTGATTGCTTCCTTTAGAGGATCGTAATTCCTCTTATCAAAAGCAGTTAATAATCCTAAAAAATAGTCAAGTAACAAAATGGAAGTTAAAATATTATGATAACAGAAACACAATTGTGAATGTTCTATCACAATGACATTTTTGGTTGTTGAAATATTGATTTGTGTAATCACAAGCATATTGGTTGTGTAATCACAAACATATTGGTTTGTGTAATCACAAACATATTGGTTGTGTAATCACAAACATATTGGTTGTGTAATCACAAACATATTGGTTGTGTAATCACAAACATTGGTTGTGTAATCACAAACATATTGGCTGTGTAATCACAAACATATTTGTTGTGTAATCACAAACATATTGGTTTTATTTGTGAAGCTTTAGTTCTTTATTATTAGATTAGGGATTTTTTACCAAGGAATTCTATTTAAATAGAATTTAGATTCTATGAAAAAATCTACTGTATTTGCAAAGCATTTTTTCAAATAAGAACTTTGTGATTATATTAAGCTCTGGCAATATTCAGAATGCATTTAAAAAGATTATTTTTTTATGCTTTAATATGCATATATATTGCCCTACCGAGAAGTTGTATTGCCATGGGGAAGGGCACTTGCCACCACCATAAAATTCCCCCCAGTGAGATATGTGATGTTGATCTTCTACCCACCCCTGTGCAATGATTTCTGGTGGTGCCGCTGATCCCCCCACTCACTATAAATAATCACATTTCTGGTGATGCCGCTGATCCCCGCTCACTATAAATAATTACATTTCTGGTGATGCCGCTGATCCCCGCTCACTATAAATAATTACATTTCTGGTTGTGCCGATGATCCCCGCTCACTATAAATAATTACATTTCTGGTGATGCCGCTGATCCCCGCTCACTACAAATAATTACATTTCTGGTTGTGCCGATGATCCCCGCTCACTATAAATAATCACATTTCTGGTTGTGCCGATGATCCCCGCTCACTATCAATAATTACATTTCTGGTTGTGTCGATGTTCCCCTCTCACTACAAATAATTACATTTCTGGTGATGCCCCTGATCTTCGCTCACAACAAATAATTTTGGAATCTTATATCTACAACAAATTGGAATAGATGACGCCGTTGTTTATGACACTTATGTTTTTTATCTGGTTTAAATCCCTCCAGATACTCAGGGCAGATTACAAAATATCTATCAATTTTGTATCACGTGCTCAAATTTGCATGTCTTGTTCTTGCATTCGGTTTTCGTTCCCCTGTGAAAACAGGCCCTCCCTAACCCTAAACCACAGTTTTTGTTCAGCATCAGTGTAGCGGGACCCTCTGGGTGGGGTACCCGGTCCCGCCGAGCCCATGTGAGTTACGCAGTTACGCCACTGGGGGTGTAGGCTGTTCTGAGCGCGTGGTGGTGTGATTTTCAGGAAAGTGAAACTCCATATTTATTGATCAGTGTCCTGGGGGAGTGGCTAAGTGGATGCGATGTCCCCTCCCCCGCTGTGAGATTTTTTTTAGCAATGTACGTGTCTTTGTAGATAGATGCAATATGGTGCTTGTTTTTATTTTCCATCTCGTTTTTCTGAATCGAAGTCACTTTTTATGTTTTAACATTTGTGTCTGATATTTTCATTTTTAGGGCGGATGAAGAAATAATAACAGAAATAGAAATGATACGCAAATTATTCAGCGCCAAAAAATATCCAAGAATATTTACTTGAAAATATACTTAAATGTGTGTGTGCAACTGCAGAATGCAACGCCTCATCAGTTTCTGTGGTTCTCAATTAACATGTTACGCTTCACTGCTCTACACACACAATTTGTATAGGCTGGCTTAAAATACACAAACCAACCAACAAAACGTTGTATTCAACATGGTTGTATTATGGGTGGCTGACACCTGTATGTGTAATGGCGTATATAGTACACAACACTGTATCACAACTTTATTCGTACAATGGAGCTAATTAACCACGATAGGAGGGGCTTGTCCAGCGCAAGAAGCTTTAGTTCTTTGATGAGTGTCCATTTAAATTTGTAGCAGCAGGGCATTATCTCTTGGGGAATACATGCTGTAGCTAGGTTGTTCGATGTTCGTTAGTGCTTTCACACAAGCAGATAATTGGCGGCGATTCATTCTCAATATTACCATACAATAAATTTAGCCCATGAAACAATTTCCTCCAAGCATTTTAGTTGCCCCCTCCCCCCTCAAGTCTAGCACCGCAACTGTGTGTCGAGCCAGTGTGACCATTTTTTAACAATAAAAGTGAAAGAAATACACATCAACGTTTTTCTTGAACCTGGGACAATTTGGAGGCCAACCGGGAGACCGGGACAGCCAGCTAGTCCAAATCATGACAATTAATCCCGGCCAAATTGGGATGGTTAGAATCTATAACATAACATGTAATAACGTACAGGGC
>JAODFY010268668.1:0-14863 GCA_027580055.1 Paracaudina chilensis | reverse complement strand
GTCACTTAATAGTTAGCATTCTCGACCGATCTAGCATATTACGGAGTGTGAAAAACGGTCATACATTCTCACGGACTCCCCCTTTGTGGTGGGGTGTAGGGATGGTAATAGTTTGAATACCATTATTGCCAGGCACTTTTGTAAACAAACTATATAATGGGTGTTTGCATCATATATTCTGTATTCAGTGTGTGTGTGGAGTGGATAGAAGGAATGGTGCATCCATTCTTCTGTGGTGGGGGTGTAAGAATGGTACACATTAATAGTTCAAATATCATATATCAGAGAGTCATGCAACGTAGTAAACAAACTATGCTGGGGGTTGTTCATCTTTTCTTTTGTGGTGGGGGTGTGTGGACGGTACAAATACAGTTTGAATGCAATTTTGTAAACAAGATATATGCTGGGTGTGTGCATCATACAGTATCTTCTGTGTTGGGTCTGTGTGGAGGGGATGGTAGGAATGGTGCATCCATTCTTTTGTGGTGGGGGTGTAAGGATGGTACACATTAATAGTTCATTTATTACAGAGTCATGCAACTCTGTATTAAACAAACTATGCTGGGGTTGTGCATCAGTTCTTTTGTGGTGGGAATGTTGGGATGGTACAAATTAATATATTTACAACCAGAGCCATGCAACTAAGTAAACAAACTATGTTAGGGGTTGTGCATTGATCAGTTCTTTTGTGGTGGGACAATGGGGATGACCAGTGCAAATTGATAGTAAACAAACAATGCTGGGGGTTGTGCTTCTATTCTTTTGTGGTGTTTGTGTGTGGACGGTACATACATAGTTTGAATGCAATTTTAAATTAAAACCAAATGCTGGGTGTCCATATCATATATTTTGTGTTGGGTCTATGTGGAGGGGATGGTACAAATGATGCATCAATTCTTTTGTGGTGGGGGTGTTAGTATGGTACACATTAATAATTTGAACACCATCACAGCCATGTAGCTAAACTATGCTGGGGGTTGGACATCCATTCTTTTCTGGTGAGGTGTGGGGATGGTACACATTAATATTTTGAATACCACTAGAGCCATACAACTAAGTAAACAAACTATGCTGGGGTTGTGCATCCATTCTTCTATTGTGGGGGTGTGGGGATGGTAAAAATTAATAGTTTGGTGCCATTAGAGCCATGGTGCAATTATGGAAACAAACAAATATGCTGCGGTGTGCACCATTGTTGGGGGTGGGGTTGTTGGTATGGTACAAATGAATACATACAGTTTGAATACCATCTGAATCATGCATGCAACTGAGTAAACAAATGATGCTGGGTGTTTTGTATCATTTCGTCTGTGGTGAGAGTGTGCAGATGTTCTACCATAAGAGCCATGTAACTCTGTAATAAACAAACTATGCTGGGATTGTGCATCGATTCTTTTGTGGTAATGGTGTAGGGATGGTAAAATTGGTAGTAAACAAATTTTGCTGGGTGTTGTGTATCATTTTGTCTGTGGTGGGGCTAGTTGTGCAGATGTTACAAATTAATAACGTTATACTGTACCATCAGAGCCATGCAACTGTGTTTAAACAAACAATGCTGGTGGTTCTGCATCCATTCTTCTGTGGTGGGGGTGTGGGGAGTTGGGACCAGTACAAATTAATAACAAACAAACTATGCTGAGAGGGTGTATTCCTGCTTCTGTGGTGGGGGTGTGGAGATGGTCAAAATTCATAGTTTTGATACCATCATTCTAAAAGTAAATACAACACAGTAAACCACTATGCTGGGGTTGTGCATCAATTGGTTCTTTTGTGGTGTGGTGTGGTTCAAATCAAGTTTGATACTGTGTCCATGGTCTCTATCGTGACAAGCTTTTAAGCTTCCACACTAATTCCACAGATATGGATTAAAAATGGAGCAAAGTCATCCCAGTGCAGTACTATGCTAATCTACCAAAATCAAATTTACAATAAATTGGGTTCGTTAAATACAGAAATCGGTTATTTTCTCCAATTATGTTTACAGTAGTACCGGCTATGGGGGTCCAAAATGAAATATCCCCAATATCCCTTATATAAATCATTGAAAATTGCACAAATTACACAATTAAAGTATTCCCCGGCCCTTCATGTTTTTATCAGCAACCTACAGACAGACACAGATGAGTGAAACCATAATCTTTTTTGAGCGAAAATCATTACCATTTATAGGGTCTAATAAAAAAAAAGTCAGGGAGGATATTAACCCACAGCAGCTATGGCCATGTTGTTTTTCCTAATGGACATGGTGCCTTCAAAATTATTGTTCTGACAAACCCAATGTCCGCCGTGCTGCACAAGAATGACCATCAAAACAATATTTTCCAAACAGCACTGCAAAATTTATAATAATATATGGAATATTAAAAACACTATGTACATGTATATTACAGCAGGCTGACCAACACATGGGATGAGGTGATTTTCAGACTGACCCCTTAAAAACATATTCCAAATGCTGAAAGTGATGAGGAGAATTTCCACCGACTCCTCATAAAATGTGTGCATTATACCTCCCAAAATGCAAGAAAAACAGTGTTATTCTCCCAAAAAAGTTAATATAAAATTACCAATTGCTCTCCTCCACTGAATTCCCTTTTCTCAGAACATCGTGATGCAGATTACCGTGTAATAGATTGTAATTGATTTGTTACTTAATTATATATTTTTTTTCTTTTTGTAACAGACGAAATAATGAAGTCAAAAAGGAAGCGAGTCAACCAACAATGAGGATGTGGCCAAATAATTCATCGACCTGAAAAGGGATATGCAAGGTTTCACTGTCAAAACATAGCACCAAAAGGTAAGTACTCAGGTACTTTCTGATATGAACAAAGCTAAATAAGCGTATGATAGTTGTAGTGAAAGAGAACGTGTAAACTACAAAGAGACACCCGGCCGAAGCAATTACAAATTACTGCATTCAAAAATATGGGGGAACTGTAAAATTATTCCTGATTTTATTTTCTTGTGACCTCTATTGTGATCAGCAGTACGTGGCTGAGATTGCAGAAAGCTCACCTCTTGGCAGCGTCAAATCCTCCCTCTCACATTTTTCCCTCTCACATTTTACAGGTAGAGGATTATTTACAGATGCCTCTTTTGAAAAGGGGTAATTCCTATTCGAATTTAGAATACAGTGGAAAGTTCTGCTGCAAGATTCAGGTTCTTCATCACAAGGGCAGGCACTATAGGTAAGCGCACACACATGTTTACCTAAGCTGATGATCCAGAGGAAGCATGATGAGAAACATCCATAGGTTAAAAGTGCCCCAATGGTTAAGAATGAGGGCTTTTGGGTAGCATGAGCTATCAGCACCTAGTTACTTTGATTGAAATGATGATAGAAAACATGGGTACAGTGGATCACCATCCTGTCCTGGACCACAAAAGGCACACAAAATGGCACACAGACACAATAATTGACTGGATTCGAACCTGCAATCCTTAGATCTTCAATCATTAGAAGTCTGGTTGTTTGGCTTTGTCATTTATCCTGAATTTTTTTAAATTGGATCTCTTGGGTTTTTTGGGAGCCTATGTAATACCCCTATGTAATATCCCTGGATGTCCCCGATGACCGTCCGTCCGGCTGTCCACAAAACTCAGTTGATATAGTATGTAAACCCAGCTATCCCACCCCAACAATGTTAGGTACTCTACTTAGTCATTCCAGTATTCTACTCCAAAAACCTTAACATTTGTTGAAATTGCCTCAAAACAGTATACTTAGTTAATTACCCTAGATAAATCCCAACCAAAATCCACCTATCTCCGCCCTTTTCCCCCATCCCAGACTCCCACCACAGATATCTACCCCATATCTATACCCCATATCCATACTCTCAGATCCCTATAACCCCACCCCATAATCCCACCACAATACCCCAACCGTATCTTACCCCATGTTCCCACCCCCATATTATCATCCCCAACCCATACCCCATTGCAATATCCCTACCCCATATCCCAATATGAAAACTTGCCAGAGAAAAACTGTACCCAGGTAATTCAGACCATATTATCTAAAATTTATCAATATGCATTTACATCAGTTTTGAACCAAACGTATGTGAATGTCCCCTCACCCAATAAAATGATTTCCATTGGATTTGATACATAAAATGTTGGTGTGAGAAGCTTTGACTAATATATCAGCCATGAATCAAAGACAGTCAAAACGGATAGTGTGCATTTTTGATGGACTAATCCAGTACAAATTAGTAAATTTACCAATCATGTTCCTTCTTTGCCCCAGTCTCCATCATAATAATTTTAAACTGCCAGTATTCAAGCAACATCAAATTACATGTTAGTAGCTGTTCATTGTATATTCGTTTTACAGATGAAACCAGAAAGAGAAAGTTCCCAACCTCAATCGTGTTTGGAGGGAACTCTGTCTGAAAAGAAGGTCCATCAAGTCTACTGCTGAAGGTTAGCCAAGATACAATTTTAACATAAAAAACATTTTGTAAAATGTGGACAAAAAATTCTCCATGTCAGGCCGGGTGGGTGAAGCATATATTATACATATATGTATTTTGTATATAAATCGCAATGATTGAATCTTTGGATCCAAAAAAGTTCACCTAGCTGAGTTCTGAATCCAATCCGTGCTTGGAAAAGCTATCTGAAAACTTGGGGGTTCCTAAATTGTATATCAAAGTATATCAAAGTCTTGCTATATCACTTTATATTACTCAGACAAAAATATTTGCATTGTATAAAATTATGCATAATTAATCGATAGAACAATAGTAATGAATGGATTATTTTATTTATGACAGTACCATGGGTAATAATGTACAGAACTGTTGCATCACCTCAAACAAAAATGGTAATTACATGATAGGTATTTTCCACTCACATCACAATTGTCATTATTTAATATAAGGATACCCCGAGTTCCCTGTAGTACAACTTATCGGTGTGTTTCTGGCATCATGAAACTGTTTCTGGCATCATCCTGTTTTGGCTCATAACAGTTTTTTTTTGTATAGCCTATGAAATAACAATCACCTGATTTCCATGCCTGTCCATCTCTCCATCAGTTCAAACTTAATTTAACTTAAGTTACTAGTGACCTAAGTTACTAGTTGGAGTCAGGCTCCCCAAGTCCAGACTGATTTTGTTACTGGCATATGTTCATAAAGGAGAAATATTTATTTGTGTTATGCATAGTTTATAGTACACTTGTAGTTTATTTGTAGGATAGGCCATATCCTCAGTTCCCTGTAGTAAAACGTCAATTAATGTGTGTAAACAGTACATCGTACTACTTGTACAGACCATATGTTACATGTATATTTATGATCTGTTTGACAGTGGATATCCGCAGTTCCATGTGTACAATTTTAATGTGTGTATTTATACATTTTACCATATGTATTGTAGACATATCACACTGCAGGTCTATTTGACTACAATAAAGTTGTTTTTGCCTAAATGCAAAGAGAATCACTTAATTTTACCACGTCTTTCCATCCGCCAGTTCAATTTAAATTAATTCTTCCTTGTGTACAAAACATTGTATGTATGATGCAGTAGGGGATATCCCCAGTTTCCTGTAGTACAACCTAAATTTATCCTAATTTTAAGTGTATTTATGCTAATTGTTAGTGCACACATAGTGCATGGTATGTTTGCTGCATTAACATAAACAGTAAAGTTCTGACATTAAAGGGCCTCCTTTTTTGGCTCAAAACAATTTTTCTTTAGAGCAACCAACTGATTACCTGAGACCGAGACTACATGGTCTAAATCGGGACATTCCTTGTCCCTGTACACGTAGTACAACCTGAAATTATCACCATTTCTAGTGTACACAGTACATTGTGTGTATACATTACAGTACACACACAAAAAAACTGAGAGATACTGCTGACACATTGATTTTTGTTTTCAATGTAGGCTGTTCATTGAACCAATGGATTGGTTTCAACTGTCATCAGAGGCGATTTGTTATGTCTTTAACAGTAATATTTAATTATAATTATGTAAATGCCAAATGTAATAATGGTATAAGCCACTAGACTGGGGATATCGACAACAACATCAAAATATGTGTTTAAATGTTATGAATATAGCAAGTGATTGATGTGACTTTGTCACCGTTTTCATCGTGTGTTAATTCCCTAAGTGATATATGATGTATAATAGCTTTTAGGCTTCACAAATAACACCGAAAAGTGAAAAAGACCTCCTCACTTGGCAGCCACTTTTCCATCTCACAGAATCAATGCTTTAAATGACCACTGCCATACAATAACATTGCCATTTCTAGTGAAGTACTAACAAAGTATAAATTGCTGAAATTATAGCATAGTATAAGCAAAAGATATAATTAACTAATTGAGACTTGAGGGTACTAGCAATCATTTGATCAGTAATATATAATTTGGTGGTTCAAAACATTGATGTTTGGGGCAGAGCCAGGTAGTTTAACAGTATTTGCCAGTGACTTTAAAACAATGAACCAAGTAACTAGGATACTTCTTTTGGAACCTAAATATGAATGGCTAGAACATGCATTCCAAAGTCACCCCATTAGCAGTGAAATTTCAGGTGACCAAGATAATTCTGATGAGGAAGATTCCATTGACCAGACTCATGAGGACAGTGAAATCTCCCCGAAGAATGTTCAACAAAAGGTACAGAAGTCGTGGAATAAACAAGGGTTTAATTTGCCACTGCTATGTGTTGCATATGTGCAGAACATTTCAATTGACGGATAGGCAAGCGAGTAGCCTGGTATGCTTTAAAGGTTTGTATGAAAGATGATTAAAAGATAACATACTGCATTCGACATTTAAACACCTTGTCCCTTTCTCAAGATCCAAGTTTAAATGGTGCAAGATGGAGACTTGAAGTAAGTCTATGATGACATCATTAAGGCTACCAGGACCACTAACACATGACCAACGTTTTAATATATTGCATTTTACCATTGCAAATATGGATAATAAAAAATATATATACAAAGGGATAGTGTCATTATGATGCCATGAATAATAAGCTTACTACAAGTTATTTTTCTTAAAATGATGATTGCCTAAATATTGATCATGTGCACCTTTCAAACATTGATAATACAAGATGCTGCTTTACAGTGTCTTGTGTATCTTTGCATCGTATTTTATATTGTGTAAAGTGACCTTTGACACATAACTCTATGGATTACTAGGTAGCTTTATCAATTAGAAACACGAAGAACACATTGACACTGTTTGCATATGGAAGTAGGGAGTCTTACCAAGATGTTCAATAGAGAACTACATCCATCAGTCGTGATTCAATTTTCAGATCAATAATCCTAACCATGTAGTTTCATCAATGCCCGTAGTTTATTACCCGATGTATTACTAGATATAGCTACTCTGTAGCTAAACTTACTGCGAAACTAGGAGCTCAAAATTTCACATCATTCTTTGTTATATCAGCAAGTGATACTGTCACTGTTAACCTACAAAATTTAAGATTCACCCACTTTTTCCCCATTGAGTAAAAGTGGCGAGGGTGTAACATATTTGTGGAAACAGGAACCATATATTTCCCTTGAGATCCACATAGTAATGATCTTTGAGCAGTGTCGTATTAACAGGGTCCAGCAATATTTATTTTGGTGGATTTCTTTGTGTTTTATTTCCATCAAGGAAAGAAACGCAAACATGATGATAGAGATGACAATAGGCAAAATCAGGTGGATGACACAACCACTAAACTGAAGAAAACACTATGGACCACCCAGAATCAGGCAGCAGTTTTGCTACACCTAGGACAATACATTGCAGCATCCAAACTGTCTGGAAAGTAAGCAATAGAAAAGTGCAAGAACCCGGAGCCATGTTTTCACAATTGGAGGTGGACTAATATTAAGGATTATGTGAGAAATAAAATCTGCTCTAATGCTAGAAAGGGCCAGAAAAGCTTTGCAGGATTGTAAGAAGCAGTATTCGTCATTTCAAGGTTTCCATTACAGCAGGATATTTTAGTATGGTCTTTCAAGTGTCTTTGACTTTTAAACACAGTTCGTGTTTTTCATTACGAGAGGATTAACTCTTTCAGGACCAATGTCTCTTAGCAGGGACAAGTTAAGTCCTTCTATACCCATATATACCTAGATATGTTATGTTAAACAATAAATTGCAACAGTAAATTGGCTGGATTCTGCAGAGGTGGTAGGTTTTGTAGATTCATATATTACAATCGTTAGAGATTTATAATAAATATGTGACATAATATATTATCAAAAAAGGTGAAGTTGAAGATGGATATCTAGGTAAGCAGGTTAGTCTTGTGGAGAATTAGCACTCATATATAGCCAAGTTTGGTATCAACTACACTACTGTACCACGTTTTTTTTCTTTTGCCTTATGGCGCCTTTCTGAAGTGTTTTAGAATAAAAGACTAGCCTGGTTTGTATATATACAAAGCGAATACCTCCCATTGTCCGCCTAAGTAACTCTCCAACTAACAGCAATTTCTAATTCTTGGAAGTTGGATCCATAAGGCCAAGCCAAGGCACCAGCTTGTAAGTGGTATAGAATCATGACATTACCTACTGTACCCCGTTTTTTTCTTTTGCCTTATGGCGCCTTTCTGAAGTGTTTTCGAAAAAAACAAACACTACCCTGGTTTGTGTATATACAAAGCGAATACCGCCCATTGTCCGCCTAAGTAACTCTCCAACTAGCAGCAATTTCTAATTCTTGGAAGTTGGATCCATAAGGCCAAGCCAAGGCACCAGCGTATCCATATGTCCCATTGAAAAGTGACATAACACAAAGGCCCTGCCTCAAATAATGTCTGCATTTAAGTTTTGATTATGACCATTTATCTTAATATATCTGAGAAAAAGTTGAGCAATTATATTAACCAATATTTGTTATGAGTTCTTTTATTACAGCCAAATTTTATGTTGAGCAACTTGAGTTTCCCACACATTTTCCTTGTAGTATATATGTATTACCCTGCAAAAATAAGAAAATAACAAAATGCCAAAGACAGAGTTACACCTTCAATATATAATTTATAATATTATTTACCTAATGACTTGTGTGAATAAAGTGTTACCCGTGATTTTACTGAACACAATCATTTGCTTGAGAGAGAGATATTAGTTATTCACTTTCCATGTACCTAATCCAAATTTTTACCAGAAGGCATCAATGCATAAATCGTTTTAACAACAACAAAAATAAACAAAACGTCTTTTCATATATACATTTTCACCAAACTGTCCCTCTACACTACTCTGGGCCTCCCCTGATCAGAATATATCTCGTACGGGATTCCGAACCCACAGATGAACCTCTCCACTAGAACCTGCCCAACCGTGACTGCCTCCTGATTCGGGATCGCTGCTACCTCTACCCATTTCGACAAGTTATCCGCGATTACCAACACGTACTTGTTCCCTTGCTTAGACATCGGTAACGGCTCCATGATATCAAGTGCTATTCTTTTGCTCTGGGTTTCGTCTTTGGTCCCCTTCGTTGACGACAGTAACTCGTCCCCTTTCTGAGGCTCAAATTTCGGATACAGTACCAAACTTTCCCATTGTGCCAAATAATGGTGACAAACTTTGCTCCCTCCAGAAATATCTTCCCACATAGGCCTTGTTCCCGCTTATTTCCCATCAATGATTGGTATTATATCAGGGTCATCTCTCTCATATTTCTTCAGCTCCTCGGGTGACCAAGGTGGTTAATTCGCTTTCTTTGATCGGGAGCAACTCCGTGCTGCCTGTCTAATCGGTGGGTGGCTACTCGTGTTTATTCGATGGGTGTCTACCTCCGTGCGTCCTAGATCCTGTAAAAACTTGGAAAAAGGCTCATTGATACCTATTTATTATACCGGCTACTTGCTGCTTCTGACATTCTTCCAGGCGTACAATTACCACACAATTTACCAGGTGTTCTGGCACCCCTACCGGTTTACCAGAGGGATCCTTCGCGATATCTAACTCGCGAATACCTACAGAAGACACTTCGTCTACTCCCTCAATAATGTCTTCCCTCTTAGTGCGATGCACCTGCCTCTTGGTGCGATGCACCGGCCTCTTTACTGTACATCCCTATAAGTTAGACGCACGTACCCCTTCTTACGTACAACGGTGTTCTAGCCTGTCGAATTACACTAGTCTTCATTTTTTATATATATACAGCAGTTTTCTAGCTCAAAACGAAGCCACGATAAATATAAATGTGATAGGCTTGTCGTAATTAATCACCCACAGCGGTACTTTAATCTTCGAGAGTTACCCAACTTAGAGGAATGAAAATTAAATCAGAGAGTACTGACTAATGATATAGATTTTTGTAGACATTTACAACTAAGTTCATCTTTGCCCCCTCAGTTTTTTATGCAAGACTTTGATAATTCCCTCGGCCTTTACTCTCCTGTATTGTATATATCCGTTGTGTATCCCGACCTAACCATTTTTTGATTCCTTGCCAAAGGAATCTATGCGGTCACGCGGCGTATGTGCGTGTGTGTGTATGTGTGTGTGTGGATGTGACGCCTGTTCGTAATCGCGTTATCTCAAGAACGCCAACTTTCACAAATGTCTTACTTGGCATGTAGCTTTCCCACATTTAGTACAAGACGTCTAATGCTTTTGGTGCTGTTCCAAGGTTGTTTGAGGTCAACAGAGGTCAAACAGTTAAAACCTTGTAATCGCAATAACTGGAGAACGCAAGTATCTACAGAGATCCTATTTGACTTGTAGGTTGCCCATATGATGTACAAGAGCCCTATTGTTTTTGGTGCCCTTTCAAGATTGTTTGAGGTCAACAGAGGTCAAAAACCGAAAACCTTGTAATCGCAATAACTGGAGAACGCAAGTATCTACAGAGATCCTATTTGACTTGTAGGTTGCCCATATGGAGTGCTTCTTGCATTATGGTGCTTATTGATTATGGTGCTGTTCCAAGGTCATTTGAGGTCAACAGAGATCAAAGTGTGAATACCTTGTAATATCAATAACTGGATTTTATTTTGTATAATTTATGGCAAGGAATCACGACACACATTTGTGTCTTGTTTATTGTGTATGCCGGAGTGCGCGTAGCAAAACCACGTGACCTTGGCGTATTATGCAAAACCCGCAGATTCATCAGAGATGCGCATAAGGGTAGTATTTTCTTATTGCAGTGCTGATCAAATCAACCTCATTAAATCATAATTTTGGCAGGTGTCTTTGGTGCTACCTCCTTCGGGTTACAACGCCCTTGCAGGGCGTTGACAGTTGTGTCAGTTGACACGTGATTGAACTTCCCAGCATAGACGTACGGGGTCAATATTGGGGGGGGGGCAAGATCATTTTCCCCGAATATTGTTATTTATTCATTTTTGCTATCAATTTTGCCCGGATGGATCAACTGTTTTTGCCCGAATTGGGAGGGCGAGTGCCCCCTGCCTCGTACGCCTATGCTTCCCAGCGTAGAAAAAAAATACAAATTCCGATTACTTTAAAATCCAAACGTCAGTTCTATAATTCCATGAAACACTTGCGTAGTTCGGACGATTATGTGCACGAATGGTATATGAAACTGTCAGAACTCACAGCAGGAAGGGAGTAGAAATAGACTGGGCTTCCTTCAATTGAATCACGCCCAATTGTCTTCGGGATTTAACCCACAAGGAAAAGTTCACCGGAAATCAAAATATCCAAACAATAGTTTAAGTAGTAACAACAACGATTACCGTACTTCACAGCGCAGATGGTGTATGGGGCCACCGTTGCCTGCTGTTCTATCCGGAAGTTGAGTGAGATTCTAGTAGCAAATGAAATGACGCACTTCCGTGTCCTTCACCACTTTACCAATGATTTATCTCTCTCACGCCTCTCTGAACTTTCTTTCTGATGTTAATCTCTGTGACCCCTATTCATTATCGTGATTGTATGGCTATGCTGGACGGATTGAAAACGTCATTTCCTGTTGTGTGGATGGACCTCAGAAATAGAACACGGAGAAAGACGACTGTGATGTTGCCCGCACACTGAACCGTGCGAAGCAAGCCCAAAACGAGGGCGCTCTTGTAATTACGGCAAAATACAGCAAAGGCTGGGGCTTCACGTAAGGTTATATCAGTGGGGGGAACTTCTCCTCACAGGTGTGTGTGGGGGGGGGGGGGTATTTTGAATAAAATTTTGTCTCACAAGGCACTTGCTTTCTTAGCCCTTCCGATTGTAATGCTTCCATATTCTACCTGATCCCTTAAAAGACCTATCATATCCAGCAATGATCCCCCACAGAAAACATTTCTCTTTTTGTTGACCATTTCAACAAACCTCTCGTTTTCACGGTTCCCTACTACATCCATGACACGCCAGATTTCCTTAGGAAGCTCGAAGCAATAAAACACCAAGTTCCGAATACAGCCATTATCGGCACTTTTGATGTAGACCAACATCCCCCCATGATGAAGGTACCGAGGCCAGATGCACCGCACTATCAGACTGTGGACACACTTGCCCTCCCGTCAGCAAACCTACACTCTCATGCATCATTTGTAAACTTCAAAACAACTTTATCTTCATTGACAGAAATTTCTTACAGCCATGGGCACCAGAATGCCCCCCTCTTGTGCCTGCCTGTTCATGCCCAGACTGGAAGATTGTAGTCAGCTCCTTGTTGTCCCTACATTTGGTGGCGTTTCATTGATGACATTTTCTTCATTTCATCTGTACCAGCGATGAGGACAACCTCCTTTCGTTTGATATGAATAACTTACACAGGAAGATTACGTTCACATAGGAGTATTCCTACCAACAGATCAACTTCTTGGATGTGACCATACACAAAGAAAATAACACCCTCACTACAGATCTGTACACTTAACCCACTGACACCACCGGTACTCTGATGCTGCCACCCTATCACTGCTAGTCTGGTATAGCGTCCAGCCAAGCCTTACGTCTTCACCGTACCTGTTCTTCAGATTGCTCTTTTTCCAGCATGCTCGCAGCCTAAAGCAGCACCTCATCGCCAGGAGCCATAGCTCAAAAAAAAAGTTCAGAAGGCCATTTACGAATTTCACTCCCTCCCCAGATCTCCAGTCCTGGCCAAGCATGGGTGAGGGGGGGATTTTTAAACATAATATTTTGTTAGATTGTTTTTCACGAGGGCGTGAGTGTTCCATTTACATTTTCTAAATATCAAGCTATATGGGCTTGTCCAGGAAGCATCGAAGCAATAGTGGGGGTAGGGCTTCGGAATTATTAGGAGTGCTTCGAAGCTGCACATTTATAACTTGCGTTCGTAGCGCGCCACATTTGTTGCCTCCTGTGAGACATATGTTTCCCCACTTGCTGGAAAAATATATGAAACCCAATGTCATTTACGAGAAAGTCTGCATTGTAAAAAAATCATGCTGCTCAGAATAGACAATGTGGGATTGTATGAAACCCATCTGCTGGAGCCTGGGTGAGTATATGACCCACGTGGTTTGTGCATGGGTTAGTGGCAGACTTGAGAATGATATTATCAGCATAAATCTTTACGTCATATGGGAGGGATGGTGTGGGGTTGGAGATGGAGGGAAAAGGTGCTGTCAGACTTTGAGCCACAAAATATTACTTTTTTTCTAAGTATGATTTTTTATCATTCGTCCATAGATGGTCACGCAAATCAACCATGGTTTATGCTCTAACTCTCCCTGCCACATCAACCAGAACAGACACCCGTTGGCCCATCTTCTTCCGTTCTTGGCAGCTGTGCACAACCGTAGCAGATGCTGCATAAGTACAGTGTGATGCTATCATTCTGGTCTGTAAACAACCAGTCTTAGCGTCAGATGTGTTAATTTTGGAGGTTGAAGGGCAATTGAAGCTGACGTCATAATTATTGAGCAATCAGCTAGCTTTTCTTGACTTTTGAGAAATCAAATTAAACATTTTATAGCTCAGCAAAGGAAGAAGATATGCAGATGGACAAGTGGGTCTTTTTTTTTATTTCTCTGCCACACATAAGATATGTGACGTGTCATGCCCTGTTTAAATGGTGGTGTCCTGCCCTCTCACCGGCGGTGGCCTAGATCTGTTAATTTATCAGTCTGGATTGTGGGTTATTATTAAAACATCCTGCTCGTTTTGGGGGACGAATCTGTCGCGCCGCGTTAAAAGGATGTGTCCGGGACACATGCGCAGACATTTCTCATCCGCCTGGCTGGATTTGCATCAGCAACACGTGTACACGTAATGTAACTACACTAAAAGCCAAGTTCAGCCAAACAGGAAATATATGTGTTGTAGAGCTAAGGGCAATGTGCATGGTGACTGCGTTTGATGACTAGTGAAGATCCGATCGTTCTATTATACTCCAATAAAATGAAAGATGCACAAAACAAATAAAACATAAAACTACTGACAATAAAAATACAATTTTTGAGAGGTTAAATTTCATTAAAAAATGTCAATGAGAGCACAATTTTGCATCTAAATCAGTTTATGTGTAAAACAATACCAGAGAAGAGGGTGAACGCCCCTCCCCGTTTTTACCGTACGAAAATTTCAGCCCACAAAAAATTACCCCCCGAAAAAATCAGTTGCCAGCCACCCTCCCCCTCCCCCAACCTACTTGACCCCCCAGATCTTCAAGTCTGGGCCGTCACTGGATGAATTTATATATTATACCAACATGACTTGGTCAAGAATTTCCTGTGATTTATCTTCAGTGAATGTTTATGGTGGGGTTGCAAGTAGCAAAACCTACCAAAAAGTCAGATATTCAATTGACACAGTTGAACACTTTTGAAACTATAAATGGACATATCCCTGTTGTACTAAATCAGGGGCGGCGTCAGCGGGGGGATCCGGGGGAAGGGGCACGGGACCCACCGTCGGGGAGCAGTGGATCCCCCG
>JAODFY010268558.1:0-14867 GCA_027580055.1 Paracaudina chilensis | reverse complement strand
TAAGTAAGAGCGCCCTCGCATTTAGCTTGCTTCAATCGGTTAAGTGTGTGGGCAATAACACTGTCGGCGTTCTCTGTCTTATATTTCTGTGGTAGGTCCTCACATACGGGCACGCGAGCTTCGTCACTGTGCTGCTAGCCGGCTTTCTCGAGCACATATAGCCGGCCCTGGATAACTCTCTTTGGTTACGTCACATCGGGATGTGTATAGAGCAAACATAGCCAAATAACATACTGCGGGCATAATGCAATGTTAATTGATATCTGCGCCATTGACGCGGCTACGTTTGAGAAGGTCTTGGTGGCACAGCCTCTAGCAGCCGGGCGTTTGACCATGATTAAGAGAAGAAAATTTGCAATTATGTAAAAATGACAAAAAATGACTGGAACTACCAGTCGTTTTTTGGACAAAATACACCCACATGCATGCTAAATTCTTCTAATTGGCATCTTCATTTATCTATAAGGGTTCTGTAAGGGCTTCAGTAAGCAGATCAAACTTTGTTTTTTACTTGGCTATAAATCTACAACCAGGAATCACATCCTAGTCCATTTAATATGGCATTCCGTACGTCCAAAGTTCCATTCACAATACATTTCCAGTACGGTACAACACCTATGCATGCTTAAAGGTGAGGTAGCAAGTAGCAATGTCACATGGGTTTGCGGTGACACCGCAAAACTCACAGATTCCTAAATTAATGAACATGTGTAAGTAAACCTTCTCGCTGATCGTGGATTTAATGGTTTAAATTATCTTCAGACATCATCAGCATGTGCACTTCAATGTATAATCTACATCATCAATGCCTTAGAACGATTATGATATCTTCTATATCTTGATGATATCTTCTTTGATGATCATGCCATAACAAATTACTTTTAATTAGGGATTGCTTTTAATTGATGATTCGATCTGCGTCCGCTCACAGTCCATAAACACCTTTCATTCATTCTCTTTATTTCTTGCAACTGTATATTGTATAACCTACATCATCAATGCCTTTCAAGTGATGAAGAAGATGATGATGATGATGGTGATGATATCTTATCCTGTCATAACAAATTACGTTTTAATTGGGGATTACTTTTAATTGATGGGTCGATCGGCGTCAGCTCACAGTCAATAGTTTTGTGTATCCATAAACACATTTCAAAATTCTCTTCATTTCTTGCAACTGTAGTTCAATGTATAATCTACATCATCAATGCCTTTCAAATGATGATGATGATGATATCTTCTATCATGCCATAACAAATTACATTTTGATTAAGGATTACGTTTTAATCTGCGTCGGCTCACTGATCATTTTTTGTGTATCCATCATACACCAACTTCTTCATTCCGCTCCATTTTATTTTACAGTTTTGTGCGACTCGTCGCGGATATCGGATTCCGACAAAGTGTCCCTAACGGCGTTCAATATTTCCGCCCAGTACATGTCGCCGTGTCTCCCCATAGACCTGGTCGGTTACAGGATTCAGACCAGCGGAGAGGTCGTCGGTGTGGATATTATAGCGCCTCCAGTCGATATTTATATCGCGTACCGGGATAAGGAGCGGGGAAAGATAAAGGCGATGCATAGGGACGGTATACCGATCTTGTATAACAAGGAGGAGAACCACACCGTCAGCTTCTGCGATAAAGAGGTACAAACCGTCATACTCTTTACGTCACCGTATCGTGGAGATGGCGCTATAACAGAAATATTGCCCCAACACATTCACGTCACAGTGCGAGGTGAGTCGTAACTCTTTATACCTATTTTATACTTATGTCGTAACCGTTCGTTAAATCATATATCTACTAACCGCTCGAGTAGCAAAGTATACAATTTTAGCTTGCAATACACAACGTATTTTAGGGAAATGTTTTAACCCAAAATAAAGTCTGATAGTACCTTTGGGTAAATGCATTTTGCATTTTATTTTATTTCTCCAGCAAGGTACAATTTTAAGGATTTTCAATGCAATTTGTGTGCAAAATAAAAATGTTCCGCTCAGAGACGATAGTTGCTTCTACAGTCGGTATTTGGTAGTTCAAAAACACAATCGGTCTGAAATTCTCCACCCTCCCCTTACCCCCACTTCCGTATGTACTTCCTTGATTGCCGATAATCTGTACAAATTCCTTCTTCATCACGACACACAGTGTTCGTACCTCGTGAAGACAGAAGATGGATTTTTTTTACTCTACCAGTGGCGTCGTTACTTGGGCAAGGGGTATTCAAGAGGGACAAGTGCGGTTCCACCGTTCGACCCAACTTTAAAAAAAAATCAAAACTTATTTGGGGGGGCGGGAACAACGTCAAATGAAGTGTATAAAATTAGATATGACCTTATAATGTAGTTATCAAGGTATATCTAAATGACATGAAATGTTCATTGTAATTTGGCTTGTGTTTCTAGAATATGGCCGCAAGCATTCCAAGACATATTTCTTTCACTAAACTGTACAACATTAACTGTAGCCTATACTATGAGGGTAGGCAGCTAAAATCAACAATATTTCTGCTGGCTATAAATCTACAACCTGGAATCACATTTTG
The DNA here is from genome assembly GCA_027580055.1 of Paracaudina chilensis. Classification (NCBI taxonomy): domain Eukaryota; kingdom Metazoa; phylum Echinodermata; class Holothuroidea; order Molpadida; family Caudinidae; genus Paracaudina; species Paracaudina chilensis. The sequence continues at coordinate 12,319 of JAODFY010268558.1, read as the reverse complement.
TCCCACCATGCAAATACAACCAATATATAATACAATATATAACACTGAAGAGAGATTCTGAGAGTTTTACCTGACTGGCACCACCCATCTGAATTCCTTCGTGATCTACACTGTTGTAATGTTACGGCCGGAACTCTGTTCATGCAAGGTGTTTTCAATTGTTTCGACTTACTCAAAGTCGTTCACAGTATTGCTTGGTCTATTAATTTCTACGTATACGATTCCTTTACTCGATTTTTATTATTTTTGTGAATAGTTGGATCGATTTCTCCAGCTATGCTCCCCGAAATTACCGTATTTATGGGGACGGTGTGTTTATTTGAAAGAAACGAAACGGTAATTCGATAATTCCGATTGATTTTTCCCCTCTCCTGAATGTGTGCACAATATCTAGTCAAAGCTCCCTCTTATAATATGACTGTGAGTGTCATGTACGGCGTAACATTAACAGCGAGGAAAATTAATTAACATCATGCACCGTCGAATAGTTTAATGTGTCAAGCTCCAGCGGAGTATAGCGGTATAGAGGGAATTGGTTATATTGTAGCGTGATGACAGGCTAGAAACACAGTTGGTGGTGTGCTTGTTGACAACATGCCTCGGAACTCATGTTGGCTACCAGTCAAGATTTGGACCTCGGATCTATTTACGTTCACCATGGGAGGGGGACAGGGGAGGGGGGACACTCCCACCTTTTCCCAGAACCTACTAAAAGGAATAGACATATTTTTGCTGCTTCTGTAGCTTACGATGGCTCATTCAATGACAGCCATTTTCATTAATAATTATCTGAAATTGCAGGCATTTGAACCGTTGTCGTATATACATGATTTAGTACTCAGGACATAGTCGAGGTGGGCGTGTCATGTTTCAGTACAGTACTATAGCAATTTTTAAAATTGAAAAAAAGTTGCAAGGATTAGGAACCTCAAATTTGGTCCATACAGGGGGGGTAGGCGTACCACTTTCTGGGGAGCGGCCGCAAAAAATGGGTGTGTAGCTCACCCTACCACCTGTGGCGGCTATACCATTTTTCATTCTCTTCCTTTCCCGTTTGCCGTTATTTTTTTTACGATTTTTTTTTTCCGCCTACCTTCATTTGGCGCCCCCTGGGCCGTGTAGGGGGGAGGCTGCCCCACCCTGACCACCCTTTGTGACGCCACTGTTCCCTCTTAATTACTGTCACCCATCCATTTTATAACGTTGCTTCATACATACATACGCATGGAGTGAACAATTTGGCCCCACTAGAATTCTGACCCATACTTGCTCCTCAAGCTGTAAAGTTGATACCGCTGTACAAATATAGTCATGCGCACGTATCGCGCACACAAATATTGCCCCGTGATACATGTGTGCCTCAAGTTGAAATTTTTAACAAAGGGTTACAGAAGATTAAGACAGAGCTTTCCACTACTTACCCCATATAAAACCTAAATATATACCGTGTACCATAAGTCAATAATTTACACTTCAGGCTATATGTTAATCTTTCAGTTAAGATGAGTCACTAATAATAAGTTATTTATTTTTAAAAAGTATTTGTTGTAGAAACGCGCTCAGCCCAGTCCCTGTCAATTAAAATGACTCAAGAAGGCTTTATCTTGGTCAAGGCGCTTCCACACACACTATGTGATGTATTATCATATAACACCATGGTCATACTTCGTGAAGACAACACAATATGGGTGCCTGGCATATTTAAACTTTTAAAGGAACACTATACCTGTACATTAATATAAGTTAACGAAACTTGAAAAGGACCATTTGAGGAAAAAAAAAAAGGATAAGAACATCCAGTGTATTACCGTACATTACATAATAATACATTGTATATTAACAAAAACAAAATAGGGCAATCCATGGAGTTGCTGATCTAATCTCCAAATCATGTGCAATGTCCGTCTGCACACATTTCTGATAATTTTAGACCATAAAATTAAAGTGTAGAAACTTGGCAAAGTTATGTAGCTTTTAAATCGAATAGCCTAATGTGAATCGGCACTGAATATTGACCATATGTATGTACCAAGTTTCATGTGAATCAAACGATGTGTAGTAATTTGTTTGTTTGATCGATTCTCCCTTGCGGGAACTCTGCAAACCTCCTTCAAGGAGTATACAGTATACAGTATATTGACCCCTGATGACCTTCAAATGACCTTCAAAATTTTCGGTACTACATGTTGACCATAGGCCTATATGTACCAAGTTTCAGGGACTGATGAAGCAGGCCCGTAACCAGACGTGGCGAGCAGAGGGCCAGAGCATGCAAGCATATAAATTTCGGATAAGTGGAGAATCAGAATACCACATAGAATATCCAAACATATACAAACAGCTAGGATATAGACTTATGGACATGAATCCGAGCTTTAAGAAATGCGAGGCTTTCAGTATTTCTAATTTCTAAATTGACCATCATCAAACCAAATCGAACAATATTAAAAACTTGACACTATTCTGAAATATTGCAACATTTTTCAGTTTTCAGGTGGAGTGGAGCGTACAAGAAAATTTTAGCTAAAAAGGCCTCCTAGATTGTTGGAAATGACACTTCCCAGGCCTTGCAAGTTGTTTTAAAGTGTTCTGAACATCCTCTACTTTGAGATCTGTCTCGATGTGGTCATCAATTAGTTTAGTGAAATAGAACAAATCAACTTTTTGGGAGGGCATCCCCTTGGCGAGGCCACATCTAGTACATGTACCCTGCAAACATCCCATGCACAGAATGTTAAACAGAGACTGTCTCTCTCATAGAGTCATAGCCGGGTATATTTTGGGAAGATTTATAGTGGTGTAGTGTAGGGAGCCTTTGCCTCAGTCCAGACCATATATGAACAGCATCTAATAAGTCCACAAAATGTGACTCACAATTTTTATTTACAACTGCACAAGTAGGGTCTACTGCACATCAAAATAAACCTTGATTCAGGCCTTGGTTACAGGCCTGTGATGAAGTATGTTTCCGCCCAAACTTTTCATGGAGAAACACCTTATTTGTTCCTTATGTGATAAACAAATATAGGGATGGGATCAGGATATTCAATAAACTCGAAAAAATCGTGTGCTCCACTGCTCCACATTATTACCTCGTTGCCTTTGGGCTCACTTTATTTTCGATCTAAATATAGATAAATATACAGGAGGGCAAACTACTGCGATATACCTGTATAAGCGCGCAAGTATAGTAGGGATAAGACTTCTCACAAGGGTGAACATTTTCACGCTCTGCTACGCGCGTGTACAGGTTATTGTCGAAATCACCTTTCCAGAATTTAACAATAAGCAGAATGAGCAAAAAAGTTACCAACAATCTGTGTAAATTTAACCAAACATTTGTGGTTATTTTTGTATTTCAAACTTAGCTGGTTGATCAATGATTAATACAAGTGGGTTCAATGCAAAATCAACACTTTTTAAAGTTATAATTACAATAAAAAAAGAAATTAATACAATAAAAAACTTAAATTTTATTGGATGCCCAAACAGTGTCAAGCCCTAGCGGTCTTCTTGTCCGGAAATCTAGCTTCTGATGACTTTTCTCCGGTATTCGTCAACCTGGCATCCAGCACACAAAGTAACACATGTGATTCAGTGATCACAAAAAACACCTCTGAGAGTACAATGAAATAAACTTCAGATCCAAGTCAGTAAATCTTGAGCCAGTAGCCAGCTTGACAAACAAAGACCCCGTAGGTATTTTGGTACTTATCCAAGTCCAAACTAGGGCTGCGTTCACCAAGATACTGACTCCATTAAAATATTTACTTCAATAGTATACACACCTGTAGTACACATTAGCACACATTGTAGTACACGTTAGCACACATATTTGAGAACCCCCGATTATTCATTCATTCAACTTAATATTTTATACTCAATTAAAGTTTCCAGAGAATTCTACAATTCACTAGGCCTGATATGACATGTACAGATCCAATGACAATCAACAAGAACATTCCAGAAATTATTGGGCAAATCCCTACCGTTTCTGCACAATAGCACCCACTGTTAGAGCAGCATGTAGGTTACTGTTGTACACCACACATATACTGGAAAGTTCTGGAGATTGCTTGATTGTTCAACATACTCATTATGGATCTTAATTTTCACATATTTTATGATCAAGTCTGCTTTTATGAGTTAATACCCATTATTCCATTAATTTCCAAATAACTAATCATTTCTAATGGGACAATGTATATTCAGTGGCCTCACCAGGAATTTTCAAAATTCATTCAGGTGAATGGAGAATTTTTGTCATAAAACTGCCTTTTTTCTGGTCTGGGAAGTGTCTTTTCCAGCACTCTAGGAGGTGTATTTAGCAACATTTTTGTTGTCTGCTATGCACCAACTGATGGTGGTGCTCTACTTAGATGGTATTGCAGGTTTCAGCTTTTCTTTAACAAGTTAGAGTTTCCAACTGTTTACAACATCAATCTATTCTGGTATCCTATATAGTAAATGTGTTATTGCAGCAGCAGCATTTTTTGTTAATATATTTAAAAAAATAAAAAAATAAAAATTTGAATAAGGAGAACATGATAAAAAAAAAATAGAAAATGCTATTGAACCAACTAATGCCACAGATAGGATAGCACATTAACCAGAACACAAATGTGTGTATTGATTCCTTACTGTTTATATATTTACAATACAACAATCTTTGGACTGCATTAAAAATACAGATTATGAAATTTGAACAGCCTCTCAATGACTTTTGATCATTTGATACAGTATTATGGTTATGTACTGTATCACACATTTTATACAAAACAATTACTAGCAACCATAAAAGCTTTAAAAAGTTTGAATTTGACTAACCATCTCTATTAAAAAAAATATTCTACATGCATCGCCGTAGAAACTGTTCAACCTGTAAGCAAAACAAAACAAGAAATGGAAAAGACATAATTAGTTATGTGAAGTGTTTTTTTATATGTTATGTATGTAAGTTCTTATTTAATCTTGACTTTTAATAATCTTGACAAAACTTTCCAACTTTCTGAACCACTTTTCAAATAATATTTATATACAGCTGTATGCCTTTGGCCTTGCAACCAAAATCAGCAATATAAATTTGGAACCATTTTAGTGTGTAAAGTTTCTCTTGGGCAGCTTCCATACAAAGTTAGTACAAAATTAATGGAATACAATGAGAAGCATACTAGCTGAAATTATTTTCACCACAACAATAATCCATTGACAACATGTGACCAACAATAAATGATCCAATGTGGACTAACCGCTCTTCCCCACCAAGGATCTTGTTCTATTTATAGCAAACCTACATGCCAAATAAGGGCTCCATAGATTTTGGTCTTGTGTTATTGTGTTTACAAGTTTTTTATTTTGTATGTTTACCAGAAAAAAAAATAGGATCTTGTACTCACCAATGGTAACATACATAACAAGTATTAGCTTAATTCGTTCAAATTAGCATTGCCAAATTATGGTTTTTACAATATTTTCAGTGTTTGATCTGAGAAAACTTGTACTCACTACTAGTGGCATACACTAAGTATTAGCTAAATTGAAGTTGACCGTATCAAGTTATGATGTTTAAAATGTTTTGAGAACCTCTGTTGACATCAGATGTCCTTAGACCCCCACCAAAACAATAGGGAATTTTTACTCACTAATAGCCTAATTATTAGCCTTAATTCAATTAGAGCTAGTCAGCTAGAGCTTAGTTTTAGGCTTTGACCCCTTGAAAATTTTGATCTCCACCAAAAACTATAGAGTTCTTATACCCTTAATTCATGGCAATCCTACATGGCAAACCTATAGACAAACCTACATGGCAAATATGGGGTCATTTTGCATAATAGTTCACTTATATGACTTCCACCAAATCAATCAGGTTCTTGTACTTGTAAACATTAAGGCAAATGTACATAAATGAGATACCGTGTTTACGAGCAAGCCATCACAGACACACACATACCCCATCAAGACTGCATAGGTTGCTCTTGCCTCCGGCAAAGAATTAGCAAGGGCCCAAGGTTCCTTGCCGAGGGGTATATGACAATGACACATAATATTATCATAGTAAGTTTGGGCCTAAATGGTCCAAGTAATTGTGGTCCCACATGTACCCATTACTAACCAACACTACAGCCAACACTTTTGTGCTCACAAATTGTTTTGTGTCAACCCCATTGACATTTTCGATCGGAAGGCACTCGAATATGGCGTTGAAAATGTAAAAAATATAAAACTACAAAAAGGTCACCAAATATAGCATCAACACTGTAAAAATCCAAAACAAAATAAAAAGGCACCAGAGGTCAAACTAAGGTCAAAGTTCACCCAGATGCGGGTCAACAATTGGATTACATTAATGTAACTCCCAACCCTAACAGACATTTCGTTCCCGAGTAATGACAAAAAAAAACATTAATTGACCTTTGGTGACCTTGGATCACATGACGGTTCAGTTCAAAACCGTTCGCCTACCCCGTTCACAACTTGTCCCAAAGTATCAACCGTGTCAGACCTTGGCACTGGGACTTATTGCATTTTTCATATTTTCGGTGTCTTGACCATAACTGACCTTCAGCGACCTTTGCAGTCACCAAAAACAATAGGGCACACCTTCTCACTTTGGCAGATCTATAGTCCAAGTATGGCTTCAATGCACCTTTCCCATATTGAGTTACAGCATACCCAATATTAGGCATCAGAGATCAACCGACATATAAAGCAAGGAACCATAAAGCTCAACTAGTTATTCATCTTGTTATTAGCAAAACAATTCAACAAATATGTATCGAATATTCTTGAAAATGCTTGGACCAATCATGCATTTCATGGGTAAAAATTGTGGAATTCATTTGGAGTGAGAGTCTACGGTCTTAACTTACCAGTACGCTCACAGTACATTCGGACCAAATTCATCCAATGGCCTTTAACACATTTTAAGTTCTGTCCATTACGTAAGGTAAAGTTAGGGTCGCATGTGACTGTCAATTCCCGCTGGCTAGGAAGGCTAATCCGCTTCTCATTCGTAACAAAATCCATTGCACCAACTCTTATCCGGTTATTAATTATGTCACATGCAGACTCTGTGAATAAAAACATAAAATTAAAACAACATGATTATCCCTGGAGTTGCACATCTCACCACCTTTGTCAAGTACACATAATTACATATTTGAATGAATATGGAAGTAGTAAAAAAATATATATATTATTGATAACAGTCACAATCAGTTAACCAATTGTTGTTTAATTTTGTTCCTTAAATGTTCCTTAAATATTTGTGAAAGTTTTTATCCAAACATTAACCATACTTTGACTGTTTTTCTTTTTCCATTTTAAATTTGAAAATCATAACAATTGAACTATCAAACAGGAGTCAATTTATTGAATTTTCTCATATTCAATCAACAATACATAAAATTGCATTTTAAAAAAGCATGTTTAACCTTAAAAATAAATCTACTTTAATATTTGGGTTACATTTTGTAACACTCTTTACCATGGGAACCATCCTTGTAAATCTTATTATTTGATTTTTTGAAAAATTTCTATTTGTTTTCTCACAGACACATAGAGACAGCTTTCAGCTGTACTCTGTGACTGTATCTATATAAAATATAGGACAATAGTTATAGTCTACATTGACATTTCTAACCGACACAAAGGGTGATAATCATTCTCAAATTATTAGATATATAAAACTATAAAAGCAGAATGACTACAATATATTATCTCTCTATGACGGTGAGATAAAAATATGAAGAAACATTTCCTCATTTTTTTTTCTCAAAATGCTGACTGAGTTTATTTTGGACTAAAAATCAATATTGAAATAATAATAATGATAAATCTACTCGAATATACAAGTATGAAATATAATCAATTATGCAAAACACTGTACAAAACCTTATCTATTCTATTTTTGTAATTATAGTTTGAAATTATTTTTATGAAGGCTAAACGACCGCCTATTGATACAGAAAAATATTTTGCAGTTTTTTTTTTGTAAACAACTTTGTTAAGCCTATGATTCCTTCATCCAATACAATCTGAAGGAATTAATGTATTTTCCTCAATTCTAATTATTTCTTCCTCAAAAACAAAGCATTTGACTGCTTTTGGAATATGGAATATCTATTTACTTTCATTGAGTATATTTCACTGTTCTACAATTGGGCATGTATGCCACACCATGCATTGTTTGGGCCTCTTATAAAGGTATGTAACACATTTTTTGTGATTAATTAGGTAAACAATAGCCAAACCCATTTCACCTGGACATGTAGGTACAGTGCCGCTCCATTGCCCGTCAATCTGGCAGGTTAATTGTGCTTCTCCCAGTATGGTGTACCCATCGTTACATGTAAACGTCACTACCACATTGTACCCTCTTTCTCTACTAGACATTGTACCATTCCCGGGCTGTTCCAGGGCAGGGCAGATGATGGCTGATTAAAAAATGTAAAGAAAAACCTTCATTTAATTATACAACGAATTTGTATTTGTATTATTGTGGCAATAACATTGGATTCGTATCATAATTGATCTCTGGATTGGCCAGTGTCAGCGATAGAGAACTAGAACTGTTCCATATATATATAGATGCATTCCTAAGTGGTGATTGGCAGGGATCCAATGGGTATTTTAAATAAGGGTTCTACCATCAGGCTCTGTAGCTCAGTGGTAGCGCATTCGCACTACTAGACAGTGAAGAGTCCCTGATTTCAAGCCCCAACAGAGTAGCTTGCTTTTCACTTTTCCCAGATTTGTCCAACTTAAACCTCATTTCTCTTCCTACATTGCGTTTGTTGCCGTGCATCACTTTCATTACTGTGATTAATTATCAATTCCTGTATCTCCTCGGAGATATGTTTGGCGATACTCTGTGGTATATAGCAACATCCAAAGTTCGAACTGCAACAGGGCTTTTGCTTTTCACCATTCCCAGATTGGTCCACCATTGACTTCATTCCTACTCATACATAGCTCCTGTAAAGCTGAGCATATATATTCATGCCATCATATGCAGTTCTCAAACTTAAGCAGTTACCAAGGTGCAGATGAAACAATACAATTTCAGTGCACATTTGCATTCTGTTTTGTGTGTGTTGACTTATGTTCTTAATCGTTCTATAGTTTCTGAATCTAGAATCTGTCGATCGTTACAATTTGGTTGAGTGGATAACATTTATATTGTCTAGTTATGCAATCCTTTCCACAACATGCAGTGTTGTTCAAGAAAAAAAAGTGTGACAATTTAACTCCAAGCAGCCTTGTCAATTAAGCCTACGATTCTATCCACAAGTGCAATCAGAGAGAATTAATGTATTTTCCTCAATTGCAATTCTTATTTCTTCCTCAAATCCAAAGTGTTTGACTTCTTTGGAAAAATTGATTATTAAATTAACCATGACTAAAGTAAATTTCAAATGCTTTTATGATTTGAAATGTATGCCACATCATCAATTGTTTGGGCAATTATTTCTCTGATAAATGAATGGCATAATCCTCATTTACAGCTATGTAATGCTTTACCTAATAGATTAAATATTTTGTGATTAATCAGGTAAACAGTAACCATGCAAACCCATGTCACCTGTGCAAGTGGGAACATCGTCGCTACATTGTCTGTCACACTGACAGGTCAGACGCACCACTCTGTCTTTGCTGTACCTAGCATTACACATATCACTTCCTGAGTTGTACCCTCTTTCTAAAGCGTGGGGCCACCATTTGTTGGCGTTGCAGTGTACAAAGAATTTTGCAAATTTACCTCTTAGATCACCAGAAATTACACTTCCCAAACCTTGCAAGTTGCTTCTAAACTCTTGACAGTCTGTTGTACTGGTTAAAATATTGCATTTGGCACAGATGGCAATACCAGTGGAAAAAAATAATACTTTGCACAAAAATGAATTATCATGGGCAATTTTGGGGAATGTAAATGCGATCCAAGTGGCAAAAATAAGGAGAGGTCACACCCATGACAAATTGTCTGGGTTATGATATGTTTTTCTTTGGAATGAAACCAGGTCTGGCGGAGCCCGACTGACATCTTGTTGTAAAATATCATGTTTTTAACCATGATACACATATTTGAGAAAGAAAATATATTTTGAACATTGCACATTGAGACTAAATAATGTGCAATTTTGTGCATTGAGAACGAATACTTGTACAAAATAATTTAACCCATGTGCACAAACCGTGATAAAAAAGGGATTTTTGTTGATTTTTTCTAGTATATTTTTGCTTTCATCACCACAAAAGGTTGTCAATCATCTATTTTTTCTTCATTTTCTAATTCAAACAAATTTAACCTTTTGTGATTTTTAATACTTTCGACCATAGTCCTGTGAACGTCCACATTGTACAAGTCTGCATGAGGAAATCCCTGCCCATCTGAAAAGTTTTCCAAACCAGATGACCTTTTTTTAATTAATGTTCATCACTCCTTGACAGTTAAAGTTTACTCCACGGGATTATAGCCAGCCAATTCCCTAGTTTGGCCACTGCAATGCCAGGCATTCATTGATGATGCATGGTCAGCAAACAATGACAGCTTTGTTGACTTAAGAAAGCTTTGGTGAACAATGTTGCAGAGGTGCTAGACAACAAGTGCGGTGTAATAAAAGTGAACCTCAGTTTTTGCTAGAAAACTGTGGTAGTGGGTGGGGTACCAGGTTTGACATGGGGAGTAATTTTGTAATGTGCATGTGGAATTTAATTGGTACATTCCAGTATGTTGAAAAGTTTAGCTACAGTACTAGCCATGCATGCAGTAGATAGTGTTGAACAAAGTTAGTTCGTCTTTCAACACTTAGTTTGCGCGATACTATCTCATCCCAACAAATTTTGTGCAGAATTGTTTTTAAATGCATAAATTTTAATCAACATCTTCATGAGGAAGAGGTTGAGAAAAATAAGATTTTTTTTTCCAAATCCAAAACCTTTAGTATTCCCACTATGTTTTCAGGAATAACTGTTATACTTGAATACATGTATCAATTATCAGTACTGTAAGGTCATGGTTTAAGGGAGCTTGCCCAAATCTGCCCAATTAGGGACAATGGGCTCCCTATAACAACCATGAACTGAAAATCCAGTTCCGGTGCACCACTAGTTGGATCCAATGAATATCTCAACAACCCAAAATACTATTGTGATGCCGATTTTATTCAAACTGTCGCGGTGCGGGATAATTTTACAGGTAATTCCAGTAAAACGAGTTTGTAATTTCGTAAATCTGTAGGAGCGTGGTTATAGGTCTTGGTCTCGTAATCCAGAGGTTCGGGTTCGAGTCCTGGTCGGACTGCCGCATATATATAGTATCCTTGGGCAAGATACTTTATCTCAATCTCTCTACCCAGGTGCCAATTGGGTACCTGAGAGGTGTGGCTTGTCAAATTCATGCTGATCTCGATCCGCTGCATACCCATGTTTGTGTGGGGGATGAGTTATACCAATGACCAGGGGTAATGGTCTAAAGCGCTTAGAGGCTTCCTGCCAATGATAGCAGGTGGTACGATAATATCATTCAAGCCTAGTTTTAAAATTAAGCTCTGGGTCTTAATTAATATGTTAAAAAATATGTCATGAATTATTTGCATATTAAACCAAACCAAACCATACCAAATGCTAGGGACATCAAGTGATAATGATAAAGTAGATAAATAACGTAGATAAATAAAGTAGATAAATAAAGTAGATAACTTACAAATGCATCTCGGTAAAGTCCCACTCCACTGTTGATCTGACTGGCAATAGCGTCTTTCCAGACCTGTGATTTTGTAGCCAACGTCGCACATGTATTCCACAAAGGATAAAAATGTATAAACATGTCCCTGGTACCGTCCATTTATAATGCCATCTGGTGCACCGCAACTCTTAGCTTCAAAAATAAAAGAAACAAAAAAGAGTGATCAGTTTTTAATAGTGTAAATAAATATCTAGTCCGAATTAAAGTATTTGTATAATGCAACTATAAGGACAGTCTTAGAAGTGACTATGGTGACTGTGCATATACAATATAAAGATTACACTCTAATGATTCAATGTCTCAGTGAACTGAGACATTGCCTACTGATGTCATGCTAGACACTAATTTGGTATGTTCTAACACATGTAACAATTTGAACGCATGATAGTTTTGATTAATGTCATACCATGCATGTTCAACTTAAAGCTCATGTAAAAATAGGTCAATTGTGACACAAGAATGTTTGTATGTCATGCCAGGTACAACTATGTTGAACCCACAGAACTAGAACACGGAGAATGACGTCAAGCAAAGGAAACTGAAGCTCAAATAACACTAGGTTGATACGGCAAG
>JAODFY010268339.1:0-14869 GCA_027580055.1 Paracaudina chilensis | reverse complement strand
GGGAATCACCACTGGTAATTCTTCTGGAAATACACAAAACTTGGTCTTCTATGACAATCTCTCATCGCGAGTCTGAATGTATGTAGTCGCTTTTGACAAAATGCAACATTCTGGTTTAAATAGCCTAGATATAACATTTCCACACACTCCTTGCACTGTAATATATATATTTTTTTCTTATTTATTATTTTTTTTCCACCCCTTAGAATATTTTGGAGGTCTCCCCCCCAAAAAAAAAAAAAAAAAAAAAAAGTATTGGCCTCTAAATATGCATATTATTTAACTCAAGTGGTTGTGAAATGCAGTAATCATTCATTATTACGATTGACATCACCTGATCCCAGACAAGCCATTGCATTTTGCCCTGTTAATTTTTACTCCAATATAGAGTAAATGAACTCTTACCATTTATGCTAGAAATATCTGCTAGGCTAGACTTTATTATAATAATAATATTTCATGGTATTTATTACATAATTCTGAGAGGCACAAAAGATTTCATAGGCAATGACGAAATTTAATGGGATGTTGCAGAAGTTATGATGAAATAACAACCGATTTTCGATATGAATATTTATTCATTAGTTTTAAAGACCACGCCACTTCATTAACCAATGAACCATCATACTTTCATGCTTTGGGAGTTGACCTCTATTGTTATATACTGAATATTCATGACGACACACCCCTCCCTGGTCCAATCGGTGAATGTTATTCGTTGGATTGTCCATAAAAGCTTTAGGGATGTAAATAAATAAATCGAGGTTTTGTTGGGCTTTCATAAGTTGTAAAACAAATTGTATCGCAAGGTGTAAAACAAATCACTAAAAATGGGAGACGTATTCGCATATTTATATTTCCACTAAATGAATAGTAAGGGAATTCGATTATAATAATTAGCGATATTATTTGTTATCCCCGGTAAACATGAACAGACCGAATGCTCCCTCATATACCTAACTTGTTGCTACACGGTCGTCACGTTATCAGCTGATCGGCTGATTTATGATTGTGTTGTTTGCAATTATGAGAGGGCGACGTGCGACCCGGACCGGCTAGCGCTAGCTTGAACAATGAAAATAAGCCTAGATCATTCCTAACGGAAAGATCATTCCTAACGGAAAAGTTAAATGTTTAGCATGCAACCGGCAGCTCTACAAAATATTTGTCGCCCTTTCGTCAACCCGCAGAGCTCATTTCATTCGTAAAAGAGATTCCAACAATCTCAGACTGATTTTACAAGACAACTCACGCTCATTGACAAGAAACATTTAATTACTGGCCTAACGTTAGGCTAACTTCAACGATTTTCGCCTAAAGTACACGTTAGGCGATGTAAGGCTTTATCATTATAGCCTAGACCTATAGCCAAGTATCATTTGGTTATTGGAAATTTCGGTTTCGTTTGGAAACAGTTCTGGTGCAGTAAACCATGAATGACTGCATGCATAGTTTCTTTCCTCCTTCGTATTCTTCTCAGATGAGTTGTAATTCCGTTGGATATTCAGACTTGGATGATAGCAGCGAGTCATCAGGTACATTGCTTAGGCCATTGGGCCAAACTATAAATGTTAGGCCTAGGGTATTTGTCAAACATTAGTTGGTAGACAAGTTAATGTCTATAATATCAATGCATTCTATGTTTTAAATAGTAAATGTCTATAGGCCTAATATCAGTGTGCCCCCTATGTTTTAAATAGTAGGCCTAGGACCTAGGCCTAAATAAATGTCTATAGGCCCCTAGGCCTAAGGTAAGTGCCTGTGGTTTAGACCACATTAGCCCGGGGGGCTTTTTGACTCATGGCGGGGACATTTTAGTACGGGGACGTTTTAACAAAGGGGCGTTTTGACTGGTATAATGTAAGTCCTAGTCTAGGCCTACATATTCAATTAGATCTAAAATTAGGACTAATGTTAACTTGTTATGAAATAGGCTTAAGTAATGTTATTCTAGCCAACATTCCTTGTAAGGCCTGAGAGAGGAATGAATGTACATGGGCCTAGCCTAGGCCTAGTGTAAAATATTGACTGGAAGTAGGATTCGGCTAGGCCTGGGCTACAAAGCAGGCCTACCATTGGGCAATTGCCGATTCCTCCCTGGACACCCATCTTAGGAGCAAAATGTCTGTCCTAGATGGGCTACGATTTGCCCCTCTTGATCTTCTATTGTGCAACATTATGTTATGAAATTGTGTTGCCCAGGTCATAAATTTACACTTTGTTACACTTTTGTCTCTGCACACCCCCAAATAAAAGCCAAACATGTCAGGGGTAACTTAAGTGGTTAAAACAGCTTCTGTAAGCCTACATGTACATGTAAGTTCTAATGATACATAGACTTTGTCCAAGAAAAATACAATAGCCCATCTCAATTTTTAGACGGTCATCAAACAGCCCACCTTGGAGTTACAAAATGAATAGTAATATTTTATCCCCGTAAACATGACCAGACCGAATGCTCTCTCATATACCTAACTTGTTGCTGCGCAGTTGTCACGTTATCAACTGATCGGCTGATTTATGATTGTGTTGTTTGCAATTTATGAGAGAGGCGACCCGGCTAGCTAAAAATCTATCATTTCGAACGGAAAATTGCAATCCCATTTCACTGTAGACAGTTATATGTTTAGCATGCAAACCGCAGCTCTTCAAACTTCCATCAACCCGCATTTAGTGCCTATTTCCAGGGTTCGGTTTCTTCCGGAAGAAACCTATTTAAACTATTTCTTCCGGGGACATGGAAGAAACTGGAAAAATTGGATATATGCAGCACAACCCACATGTATACATGGATGTTAAGAGCTAGACAACAAACAGTTTACTATCATTTGACTGAAATACATACAATCAAACCATTAAAATATATCCATGAATGATTTTGTTATACTTTTTATTTTTTGGGCTTATCACAATATTGAAGGACTACTGAGAATTTATAATGAACAACAAGAAAATAGACAAACAACTCCCAAAATTACAGTAGTTATAAAACAGGACTTATCATCTTGGCAGCAAAAAGAATAAAACACAGCTGGCCATGATTCCTCTTCTTTCTGGCCCTCATTTCACACTCTCACACTATTACATCCAGTCTGATAGAGGTATATTAGAATGGACCTACTCTACTGTACGACCTCCAATTGGAATACACTGTAGATGAAACAGTTGGTGGCTATACTTCTTTCAGTGAACACCAATGTCCAATAATGAAAATTGCCCCCCAATGAATACTGTTTCCGAGTGAGCTCAGTTAAGTTTCAAAAAATATTGCTTGCCCCTAGTAGTTCACTGAATTTTTTGATGCTACTATATTGTGTACAATTTATGCTGGAAGCAGGTCATGCTCCAAACCTAGATATAGACAACCCATGACACCACTAAGTGTTCGTTTGTCCATTTATTACAGTACATATTAGAAATCATTGCAGGTTGTTATCAAACTTTATCAACAGTTTTTTCCTAAAAAATTAGTTTCTTCCATTTTGGCCGGAAGAAACCTATTTCTTCCAAGTGGAAAAAACATGTTTTTTTCCACCTCGGAAGAAACCTGCAAATCCTTCCTATTTCATATTTAAATATTATAAGTACAGTAAATGTATATTAAATATTATGAATATAGGCCTAGTATAGTAACTATGGGGCTCTCAAAATGCCAAGTCAACATCCTACTGAAGGAAGTCGAATTGTCAAGATAAATTATTTCAACTTTTTAACAGTCGACTTGTTTAGGTAAAATATCACACATTGCCGACCAGTGTTTGTTTGTGTTAAGGGGAGGGATAGAAGGATTCTCTCCCACGAATGAAAAATCCCTCTCAAAGAAAAACTTAAGGGGGTCATTCCCTCCCAAAAATTTGGAACTTTTCAATGCAGCTACTGTATATGTAGGTCCCTCTCTTTGTTCTAAAATCTATACCAAAATAATTCACAGAGAGGGCAATTCCCTGCTGATATAATATTGAAAGAAGTCAACTTGACGAGACAAATTATCTTGAGTTGTCGTTTTGACATAATGTCGAAAGTCAACTTGTCAGGATAAATGATCTGCACCATTCCGACATAATATCAACTTGTCGAGATAAATTATCCCGCCATCATGACAACTCGTTTGGCACATGGAGAGCTCTGTAGACGTCAAAAAGAACAAGTTTGACAAATCTCACAGCTGTCATGGTGGTAATTATAGTGACAGATAGTAGGTTGTCACTAAACAAATTACATAAAATGCATCACATTAGCTCAGAATACTGTTTTGCTAAAACCTCATTAAATTAAATACATGTGTAGATCTTTTGTTTCCATTCTTAAACTTGTCAGTTGGTTACATTCAGTATTGTAGCTAGAACAAATTTAGTGACGTCTAAATCACACAGAGTGCTGGCTGACTTCATAGGTGGATGGACAATGGTGTGCCCCCACTTGCGCATAAATTACATATCACTTGTATTGTTAACATAGTCTGTAAGACTAAACAAACTAAATAAATATAGTTTTGCACACATTAGCTGTTTTGCATCGCTTCAGGTGCTTTGCAGAGTCCTAATTTGCCCTTTCACTGGTGTGCCCCCACTTGCGCATAAATAACATATATCACTTGTATTGTAAACATAGTCTGTAAGACTAAACAGTAAAACAAACTAAATAAATATAGTTTTGCACACACTAGCTGTTTTGCATCGCTTCAGGTGCTTGCAGAGTCCTAATTTGCCCTTTCACTGGTGTGCCCCCACTTGTGCATAAATTACATATCACTTGTATCATTAACATAGTCTGTAAGACTAAACAGTATTTAAAACAAACTAAATAAATATAGTTTTGCACACACTAGCTGTTTTGCATCGCTTCAGGTGCTTTGCAGAGTCCTTATTTGCCCTTTCACAATGTATAAACTTTTCAATATCCCTGTATTTGTGCTGGTTGGTAGGATGCTTGAGTGCCGGTCGGTACTAGGAATTTGTTGACTGGTGTAGCTACAACAATACATTTGTTATATACTTGTTTATGTAAAACCCTAACCCTATATTAGAAATATCATATACTGTATCTTTCCAGTAAAACATTCAAAATCCATTTAGCTGATGTGCTGTACAACCTGAAACCAAAAGCCTGAAATAGTTTACAAATTACAACCCTTTCTTGTGTCTCATATGGTCTTCCTACATGTAAGAGATGGAGCAGAAGTTCATAATATGAGGCTCCCATATTTTTGTATGTGTGCACTACTTTGGCTGATTAGAAACAACGTCTGATTTATAGTGATTCGAAGAGGAAGCTTAGTGAGGCAGGTGGTAATGCATCATTGCACATGTACAGGTATATCATATCGATCCACTTAGAGGTTTGAAGACAGTGCTCACTGCTTTATATCTATGTCTTCTCTGAAATTATTTTGTATTACTAAAATATCTTCATTTTGTAGCCATGTCTACAGTATTTGAAAATTACATCAATTTAGTTAAAGCTGGATTTTTTTGATTTTTTCAATATTCCATGTAGAAGTCGCATGCATGGAAAGGCAATTCTGCTATTTGTTATCCAAAACAAGCACAGCATGCATGGAGTTTGTGAACTTTTAGTTCTACATGTGCAAAAAAACATCCCACATTGTTTCAAGCCCTGGTGCCCCTCCCACTAACTTCTCATTAACATTCAATACCTAGATACAACAATTAAACACAAACCATATTAGAACACAAACAGGATGAGATTGACCTTTGGATCCAGTGCAATTCTCTCACAATTAGAAGAATGGATTTCTAAACAGGATGTATTCCTCGTGTACCTGTCGTCCTGTCTCCTGAATTCCCTTCCTGCTTTTGTAGCTCATTTTCTTTGTGTGACATGTATTTTGCATAATTTAAAACATGCAATATTTTGAATCTACCATATTTATGGGGTGGATTATTCAAAAGAAAGGTTACCACAAAGCCCTGAATGATCCCTTCATTGTTTTTGGCCTTCTATGTATGTTCAGTGAATTAGTGATTCACAGTGCTAAGGACTATACTTAGCCTGTCCCTGATACAATTAGAATTTTCTGACTGATCTAGCATATTTATGGGGTGGGTTGTTCAATGTTGAGATACAAAGGAAATTCTGTATATTGGGATATATAATTACAGTCTGATTCTTAAGAGCCCACTCTCATGCAAGCAAGGTTAATTGTTCAAGAGGCAGTCTTAGTTGTGCTTGTTTGTTTTTGGTACAGATTGTATGAGTGAGTATTAATGAAAGGGTGTGGCCTAACATAAAATGTTGAAATCTTGTGTTATTCATGAGTTGGATGGGGTGCCTGCTAGGCTGGCGGCACTTAATGATATTGCTATATGAATACAGTATCGCTTGAGTTGGGAACATTGATGGTATCGTTTTATTTGGCACTTCAATACCAGCTATGTTGATATTGTACAAGAAAAATTACAATCTGTGTTGCTTCAGTACCAAAAAGGATGGTGTTCCCTTTTTTTACCTTCCCCAAAATCGAGAAAATAAGGAGAATTTGGACTCGATTCGTGCAAAAGAACTTTGTGCCTTCCGACACAAGTGTTATTTGCAGTGCACTAACAAATGTTACGATGCCTCAGTTCTTCTGAGAGAGCAACTAGGTATTCCCGTAAAAATATATCTTATTTCAGGAAATTCCCCAACTATAAAGAATGTGTGCGGGAATGTTGGGTCCAGGGTCCCGCATGGGCCATTTTATGAAATCCCGCAAAATGTTTCTTCTCCTACAGCATTTCAAGTAAAACTACCTGTTTTTCCCATATGATTGTGCTTTACACAACTTGTCATTTGTAAAAGTGTGGTTCTTCAGTAAAGTGTGGTTCAAGTGTGGTTCAGTAAAGTGTGGTTCAATATTTATTAAAAAAAATCAACAAAACCTAATTTTTTTGGTCATTGCAGCTGATGGTGACTATGATGAAATCTGGACACAGCATTGTGAAGATGAGGCCAGTTTAGGGGAATATGCATGTGCAATGCAACATCTGGCACAAGAACATTGGTCGACGAAACACCCCGATGATCGAATCAAATGGTCTCATCAGACATGTATGAAATACTTCATTGATGGAGGTTTATCTCAGGCTCTACAGAAGGACAGGAGAAGACGAGACTTTAACAGCAAAGTTTCTCTTGGGAAGAACCCTGTTTTGTGCAATAGTCAAAATGGTCTTCACGGAAATGGTGTGAGTGCTAAGACAGCCTCTGAAGATGCACTGGAGAGGATATCAACTCAATTCAATACTATGTGAGTAGAAAACAATTGAGAATTCCTCTGGCAATGAACCAAAAAATGTACCTTGTGTAAAAATAATATAATAATAATTATTAGACTGGGACTAGACCAAGACTGGGCCAAATTTGTCCTCAGCATACAGTACGTGTAATGACGATGATATCTTTTATGGACCTAATTTTTATTAAATTACAAATTTCAACACAACTACAGCTACTGTAGGGTGAATGTTGTGAATGTGTAGGAACTGGAAATGGCCAGATATATATTATCTAGGAATATTTGGATGATGTTTGCAGCTTTTGTGATGTAATTAAATTTGTTGCATTGTGCATGAAATCCATGTTCATTATGCATAGGGTTTTCACTTTAATTAAGTATATAATATATTCTAAGGTGCCCGAATACTGCTGGGGCTGTTTTACTGCATGCTTAAAATAGGTTCCAATAATACCTAAGCAACAATGTTTTTTGAAAAGCGCTATCGAACAAATTACAAGATCAGCTACATTTCAACCATATCCAATGGTTTTCACATCTTGACAAAATTTGTATGACCATTCTAACTTTACATTGTCAAGAAATTTTCAAAAAAGGTAAATTTACTTACCATTCTGCCTCGTCCTTAGTCATTTTTGCCTTTCGCCCATAAGCTATGTTAGTACAGTACTGTATGCACTGCAATTGCTTAATTAGATCTTAGGAAATAATGCGGGAGCGAATGGTAAAAAAAAGAGGGACCTACAGTGTACATTTCCCAAGAAATTATGCACCTAAGATATTATTTAGGTACATTAATTACAACCAAACTGGGGATAAGCAGGGTCAGCTCCAGGGGAACCCCCCCCCCCAAAGGAGGGGGAGCAAAGTGGACATTTTTGGGAGCTAACAAAAACAATTATTTTGAAAAGGAGGTTCATGCTTGAATATTGTAAGCTTTGTGTGTAGCACAATTTTTCATCTTTGCCCCTTCGACACCCTACCCTAAGTCCCCCTACCCCATAGACCCCCTCCCCATATCAGTCATGATATCATTTAACACTGCGGCAAAATACATCAGAAAACTTTGCTCCATCCACCAACTTGATGCACACAATGCTTTGTAGCACCATCACAGATTTTCCAAATGATGAACCTCAAACTAATTTAATTTCTTCTTACATTGGCACATGTTTGCACAGTCACATGACATGCTAATGAATATTTTAACTCCAAAAATATATTCATTGGTCCGGCAGGTGTTGGAAAATTTAAATCAGAAGGGAAAAGTATAAGCAAGCTTTCATCTTTCTGATTGCATTACTTAATATATTCCGTATATTCTGATGGGCTTTATAATAGTAAATTGTTTGTTTTGTCATTGATTTTTTTTTCTCTGTGGGAATTTGCAAGAAATTTATTGACACTATATTCATAGAATACTAATTAAACAGAAAGGCCAAGTCTTACAAGAATGGCTCCTAAGACTATGCAATATCATGTGATTTCTTAAATTAATCCTAAAATGTCACAGTTCAATGGCGTTATGAAATTGACAGCATTCTGCAAGAGCTTATTGAAAGAGGATCCCTCGAGCATGACATTAATATAAGTCAAAAGTAATTGGGCAGAGCTACTGTGCGTCAACACTCTTTGGTAATTACATTTCCTGTGACATGTGTACCCAAGAGGCCTAGCCCCAAGGAAAAACAAAGGAGCCAAGAATGTGTGAAAATAAAGGATCCGAATTAATAGAAATGGTTATGGAGGAGTCTGCTCTCCATTGAATCACAGTAGTGTAGATGAAGGTCTAATAGATATATATGGTATATATTTGTTGTAAAATTCTCAAAAAGACAGTTACATTTCATCTAATTAGTATTTATGAGTGGGCGGGGCTTTTGCTAAATCACTCAAAATAGCTTGTAAACATAATATCTCAAGCAGGTGATTTGAAATGATATCATATTTTGTATATATTGTTTTTGGTGATGTCGTGAATATTAATGAGGGGCAGGGCCTCACATAAAATGCAAATGTTACCTGTAACACATTACATGCTCTCATTTTCTAATTATAACTCATTGGCATAGCATTGAAACCACTCTTGTTTTTTTTTTTTGCAGATCTCTTCCAGTCTCTGGCAGGCTGAGATTACTGGATGTCGGCAGCTGTTTCAATCCTTTCCTCGATTACCCAGAATTCCTATCCATAGGCATGGACATTTCTCCAGCAGTAGATGTAAGTGAATTGCCAATAATTTTTTTTAAAATCAATGTTGCATCTGGTCAGCAACAGGGTTCTTTTAATGAGTTTTTACTTGCTAGGTTTTCATATGAGTAAGTTGGTTAGTGAAAAAAAATACGCTCCAGGGTTTGTTTTTATCATGGACTAAAAATATCCAGCAACCGACAAACTGGACTGGAATGATCAAGACTGATACAAATGCAAACAAACAGAGCCAATGGTTATGGTGATACTAGCAGTGACATCATAGATCCCCCATGATGTGTAGATGTGCCTTATTGTTTTGTTTTTTTTGTGGTGGGGGGGGGGGGTCTGTGACCAATTATTAGGGTGCCTGGGCGGGGCTTAATATGGCAATGTCTTCGCAGCCATATGTTTGATCGGCTTCATACTTGGTATGATTGTGTTGGGTGTATTGCCATATGACAATGTATATAGAGAGTTTAGACACTTAATGTACATTTATTTAATGGTATTTTGATTTTATATATATCTTACTGATGTTTTAGACACTATATAATACATGTTACCACTCACTCACGTGACAATGAAAAGTGGGCTCCATGATAAATCACTCAAAATAGCTTCTTTTAACATAAAATCTCAGAAATGGTATATTGAATTAATTACATACTGGAACATGTACAGTAGATGTCGCAAGATGAGTTGATGTTTTCTAATGCTTATGGTGTCTGTAGACCTCAAACTAAAATTCCTAATTCCTTCACAACTATATCCAATCAGCTTCATACATACTTGTGTCAATCAATATTCTATCATCAGTGATGTGTGAGTTTTTTTTAGGAAGACCACTCGGTTGTTATTTAAATATTTGTGGTTGTGTATAACATGTGAAAACCATTGCAAATAGGTGTCACTTCAATTTAATGGTAAAATATATTTCTTGATACTTTAATAATTAATTAGATACAAGATCAACACATTTTGTTAACAATTTTATACCTGTTTGTGGGAATAATAGTTACAGTATGCAATTATTACATTGTTTTTTTTTATTTCAGAGTGTCTACAAGTGTGATTTCTTAAACCTTCAACTCCAGCAGCCTTTACAGGTTTATCACGACACCGCCAATCGTTACCTGCTAATGCTGAAGAACCCCGTTACGAGCTTACCTAGAGAGTGCTTTCATGTTGTGGTATTTTCATTACTACTGTCTTATTTCCCTTCACCTTACCAACGCTGGCTCTGCTGTCAAAAAGCCCATCAATTACTTCAACTCAATGGACTTCTGCTCATCATTACCCCTAAAGTTGGCAAGCAACAGAACTCAACTAAAATGATGACCAGCTGGAAAACTGCCATAGAAGCCATCGGCTTCACAAGATGGCAGTTTCACAGTGATGAACACCTTCACTTTATGGCTTTCCGTAAAGTTTCCCTCGAACAGAATACGAGTGAGGTCATGTCTGATATGCTATACATCCCACAAGACTATAACGAAGAACTCGAGGAGAGTGTATACTGGGAAACGGAACCAAGATCGGCATCAGAAAAACAGGAGATTAAAGAGGTGTTCAGCGAGTTCCCATTTCAAGAATCGTCTAGTGGAAGCATAGATTGGGTGGGTATGTAGTCCAGAGAAATCGCCTTGGAATCTCCCTGTCCATCATACTAATAACAATATATTAAACATAATTATTAAACATAATTATAGAAATCAGTCAGTAAAGCACATTTGGTTCATACCATCTTAACCATCTTCGGTGAAATGTGCATAGTTAATAGGATAGCATTAGCATAGTTAATAGGATAGCATTAACATTGTTAATAGGATAGCGTTAACATAGTTAATAGGATAGCACTAAGGAGCATGCTTGATCGTAAAGACTAAGCTCTTCAATGCACACAATATAGCTGAAATTTAGTTGACTCTCAGTATTACCATTTCATAAGGTTGGTAACGTGGAATTATTGCATGAATTTTTGGAAAGTTTGAGTCATTTATTATGAGTGTGTCCTCTATTAAAGCTGAGATAAATTTATGCATGCACACGTGCTGAACACATTATTTTTAACAGCAATGAAATACTGTAAGCCAGCTACAGTACAACTATGAATAAATGATATGATTCTCCTATTGGGTATGATGCCAAAGGTGGTTACCAATGTTTCGGTGGATATGGGATCCCAATCAGCTGATGAGTATTACGTCTTCCTTACGATTAAAACAGTAGAGGCAGTTTAAGCCCCACCCCCCACCAATTTGTAACATCTTGCCATAATATGATATCACCAATATGTATTTATTTGGACTCTTTTAATATATTAATCAGAATTTTTTGTATTTGTATAACAGCCATTTAAAAAATTTCTCTCTAACCAGACTTGTCTGAACAGTCACAAATTTAGAATGTGAAACTGAAAGAGCACTTAAAGTGTCCTTAAAGGTCGACTATAATTTCAACAAATAAATGACGATGTGGGGTGTTAATGAAAGGGAAAGGTGCCTTAGTACAGAATAGTTCTCGTATAAGTATATGTTGTCTATATAATAGGTGGATGTATTAGGTGGATGTATAAGGTGGACAGTTTGCATCAAAAGATTTCAATGAGGTTAATTTGCATAACCAAAGAATAGGCAATACTTTACTCTGTTGAGAACCTAATATTGGAACTGTGAAAAGAGACAAATTTAGGTTGACCTTCCAAATTTAGATTGACCTTTCAAATTGTGAAACAAATCGTTGTGCCAAAAGATGACCACTAAATCACCTTCAGTGTATGATGGGGTGAGCGCAATATATTCAATAAACATGACTAGCTTATGGTACGTTAACAGGGTACTCGAGGCATTGTTTGATACCGGTAAGAAGATTATATTTTTCTCGATGAATCCAAGTTTGTAATTTTTGGCTGCCTGGCATTTTAGTACATAAAACCGCCTTCCTAGAATTCGCATGTGCTCAAATCATACACACATTTTTCCACTGGCCCCATGCTGTGAGTTTTTCCAGGAATTACTACCTTTTATTTTTTTTTTTGGGGGGGGGGGGCAGGGAGCGATTCCTTGATTCTTGTAAGCTTTCCTCTTGGATTTTAAGTGTCTTTTATATTTAATAATTTAACATATTAAATTTAAATACTAGTAATATTACTAATATTGTGATAAAAATTAAGGTCCATCAGTTTTCTACTAGGGCATTTTTCATACCTAGATCGTTGTTTTAGGGGTTATATTATACAATTCATTATGCATTGTCCTCAGTATCATAATGCAGGATACAAATATAATTTTTACTGCCCCGCAGTAATGTGGCTGACATTTACAATATTATAGTTTGTGGATCTGTCAGTCAACAAAGAGGAATTCCTTTCCACAGAAACACAAAATGTAACCTTGCTCAATATTATACCCTTACGAAAAAAAGTTGCGGCAAACTGTGTCAGTTCCACACATGGACATGCGTGAACATGAAAAGAAACCATGCTCAACGCATGAATAAACACATGTGTTTTTGGAACCTATTCCACACATTTTTGTGTGACAAAGACATTGATACATAATAAACATTCTACCATACCTTTCAGATTTCCCCGGTTTCCTGTGGCAACGTTCACACATTTTCACACATCCCATGTGTCTTGCCACGGTTCTACCTGTGTCAGCACAGTATTCCTGTGCTTCACGTCTATTGTCACAGATTTTCCACACGTTTTCACAGGTAAAAAACAAACAAAACACAGGTGATAGGTATAGAAACGTGCCAATATCAGCCCCCAAACATGCATTTTCACACAAAAAATACACACACTGTCACAGGAAATCAATCATGTGTGTTATTGGAACTTTTGCCACACTTTTTTTTTGGAAAGGGTAGATTTTAAAATTACAAATAAACTAATAGAAACACAATGTTTGTTTTACTACTCTTACCATCATTTTAATATATGCTAAGTTGATCTGTTTTTAAATTGTAATCCGTCCATCTTTACATGTATCTCTCTATTTATCTATCTGTAAGTCCACAAATTGTTCAGAGTGATCCAATCCATACAGGCTTTGATGGATATTGATGGAATTTTATCCCATTGGCTTGATCATTGGCTTATGTGGAGTTGGGAAATTGAATGTTAAAGTTCAACAAATGGTCATTTAGAGGCCATTACAGAAATTTTGTTAAAAACTTTTTTTACCATTATACTCAGAAGCAATGAAAGTAATTGAAGCAAGTTTGGTTTTAGAATTACATGTAATTGGTTAGATGTATGCATGATTGTAAGACAATGGGAAGTTTAATTCATATTAACCATGCAGGATTGGAGAATGTAGAATTTTGAGAATACATGCATTATTTTAAACACCTTGCATGACCTAAGATGCTTGTGGACAATGTTACACTTAGCTGCATGCAGCGTTGTCATATTGTATTGTAGATTGTTCAGTTTTGTCATTTAGTTAACTTGGGTAAAGTTTATCCCGAGTCTTCATAGATATGTCAATTATTTCTAGTAGTAGATTACCATTAATGATTATTAATGCACCATTGGCACTCTTGTTTATCAATTTTATCTGTTAGCTTGTGAGAAAGTGAATATACATGTGTTTAATGAGACAACGGTTAAAGCACGAAACATTGAACAAACTTCCTGACATAAATTAGACTAATTTCCTTATATGTGATAGTATGATAGTATGTCATCTCTCTCTCTAGCTGCTAGAGAAATGGAATAAACTAGGCAATTTGAACATGGTTTTGAGCAAATGTGTGTGCATGTTGAAAATGAACACTTTCTATTTTTGATGATAGATAACTTTGGAATTAGGTAAAAATAAACACACCAAGAAGTAACAGACATCTAGTCAATATGACAGTTTCAGTATGGTTGTACTCGGATTGTAAGAAATTTAAAAAAAATGTTAAAAAAAAATTGTTGAAGTTAAAAGCTACCAGCACAAACCTATATATGAGCTGTGACAATTTGCTCTGTTTATTTAGTGTCCGGCTGGCCAAAGGCAACCTGAAAGGGGATTAAGAGGATTTCCTGCTTGCCGGGAGGAGGATCATTGATATAAGTCAGCATTTCTGTTAGAGGTGCCTGCACCCTCCGTTTAATAGTTTGAAATTTGTGCAAAAAGCCTTGGCTCCTTAGGGACAAAGGGTCTGCTTATTTTTTCCACATGAACAATTGACCCATTACACAATTATCCACAAAGACCACCACATTTCAAGTAAGAGAGAAAAAAAAATACATCCACAAATTCTGTGTGCTTTGTGTGATATTATTCATCATGACATTTAACGTGGCCCAGATCTAACATTTATATATAATGGGTTTAGTTTAGTACACATCTTTGTGTTAATGTCAGTATTAACACAACAATTTGTCTGCCATATATATTGCAGTATAAAATCAGTTTCCATCCATATAAATTACTTTTAGAG